>PVIA01003357.1:0-171541 GCA_004024845.1 Tonatia bakeri
TGTGGGGTGGTGAGGAGGTATATGTAGGAAGTAGAAAAAGCCTTTTTGAGGATATGTCTTTCAAACAAAGACCTCAGTGAAGCTGGATCAGGTGCTGGAACATTCTAGCTTGCGGAAACAATTAGTTCAATGACAACTTGTGGTGCCGTGACTGGTGTGGTTCACTTGGGCATCGTATGGTGGGTTCAAAGCCTGGTAGGGACACATGCCTGGGTCTCGGGTTTGGTCCTGGTCGAGGTGCATATGAGAGGCAACCAACTGATGTTTCTCTCCTTTTCTTCTCTCTCCCTTCTCCTCTCTCTAAAAATAAATAAATAAAATCTTACAAGAAAAAAGATAACTTGTGGTGTTAATTTGCATTTCCCTAACGGCTGATGATGTTGAACATGTTTTCCTGTACTTATTTTCCATCTAAATATTCTCTTAGATAAAATGTCTCTCCGTATCTCCTAATGTGTAGCTTGTCCTTTCATCTTCTTAACAGGGTCTTTGCACGAAGGAAAAGTCTTTAAATACGGTGGAGCTTAATTATCAATTTTTTCTTTTATGAATTGTTTAATATTATTTAAAAACTCTATCTACGTAACCCTAGATTCTGAAGATTTTTTAATGATTTTCTTTCTAAAAGTTTTATAATTTTATGTTTGACTTTGAAGTCTCTGATTCATTTTGAGTTAATTTCCTTGACAGGTGTAAGACATGTTGAGGTCTTTTATGCTTCCTCTGCATGCCCAGTTGCTCCCCTACCATTTCTTTTTCCTCCGTTGAATCACTTCAGCACCTTGAACAAAAACCTATTGGTCTGGGCCTGTTTCTGGGTTCTGCATTCTGTTCCACTGGTCTGTAGGTCTGTCACACCATCAACACCACACAGTCTTGATTTTTTATTATAGTTATGCAGAAAGTCTCGGGCTCACATAGACTCATTCCTCCATTTTAACTTATTTTTCACAATTGTTTTTATACAGTAAAATTTAGAGCAATCTATATCTACAAAAATATTACTGGGATTTTGATAGAAATTGTATTAAACTTATCACTTTGGGAAGCATTGGCGTCTTTACTGTGAGTCTTGCACCCATGAACTCAATATGTCTCTATTTAGATTATTATTATTTTTTTAATCAGTGTTTTGTACTTAAAGCATACAGGTCCTATACGTGTTTGTTACATTATTTCATATTTTTGAGTGATCATAAATATCATTGCAATTTTACTATTTGTGTCCACACGTTCATTGATAGTATATAGAAATACAGTTGATTTTTATATGTTTATCTTGTATACTGCAACCTTGCTGAATTTAGTTATTAGTTCTAGGTGTTTATCTGTTAATTCCTTAGAATTTTTGATGGAGATAATTATATCATCTGCAAATAAGGTCTATTTTATTTATTTACTTAAGAGCTGTATGTCTTTTATTTCCTTTTTTGGCCTTATTGCTCTCGCTAGATCTTCTAGTATTATGTTGAATAAGAATGGTGAGAACAAACATCCTCGCCTTGTTCCCAGTCTTTGGAGGAAGACATTTGGTCTTTACCCATTAATAATAATGCTAGCTGTAGATTTATTGGTTTTTTAAAGATGCTCTTTATTTATTAAGAAGGTATCCTCTAGTTCTATTTCTCTGAGAGCTTTTATCATGAATGGGTGTTAAATTTTGCTAAACCTTTTCTGCATCAATGGATATGATCATGTAGATTTTTTTTAACTTGTTAAAATGATGGATTATACTGATGGATTTTTAAATATTCAATCAGCCTTGCATCCTGAATAAACTCCACTTGATTATCATGTATGATTCTTTTTATGTATTTTGAATTCTATTTGCTAATATTTTATGTAGGGTATTCTATTTGCTAGTATTTTGTTAAAGATTTCTGTATCCACATTCATGAGGGATGTTGGTTTACAGTTTTCTTTTTTGTGTGTATTATCTTTGGTTTTTGTATTATGGTAATATTAACTTCATAAAATGAATTGAGAAGGATTCGCTTCTCTTATTTTCTGGAAAAGAGTGTGTATACATACATGGTACCAATTCTTAAATCTTTGGTAGAATTCTGTAGTAAAACCATCGGGGACTGAAAATTTCTATTTGGGATGTTTTAAATTATAAATTTAACTTCCTCAATAGTTACAAGACTAATCATATTGACTATTTCATATGGATGAATTGTGGTAGTGTGTTTTGAGGAGCTCTCAAATATATGTATGTAGAGTTGTTCCTACTATTCCCTTGCTATCTTGTTGATATATGTAGATTCTGTATTGATACATTGTTTCAATACTGATATTGGTATTTTTTGTGTTCTTTATTTTTTTCAGTCTTGCTAGAAGTTTGTCAATTTATTGATTTTTTCAAAGAAAACAATTTTATGTTTCAATGATTTTTTGTATTGTTTTTTGTTTATAGTTTTGCTCTTTTTTCTAGTTTGTTGAGGTTAGAGTTCAGACTGTTGGCTTGTAACTGTATGCTTTTAGTGCTGTAAAATTTTCTCTCAGCATTGCTTTAGGTCTGTCCCACAAGTTCGATATGTTGTATTTTTATTTTGATTATTTTTCATTTATTTTATGATCTTCCTTGAGACTTTCTTTTGACTGATGGATTATTTAGAATTGTGTTGTTTAATTTTCAAGTATTTGGAGACTTCTCATGTTACATTTCTGTTATTTTTTTTGAGTTTGTTTCCGTTATGATTGGAGAATACACTCCATATGATTTCATTATTTCAAACTTATTGAGGTTTTTCTTATAGCCCAGTATAAGGTCTATCCTGATATATGTTCCACAGGCGCTTGAAAAGAATGTGTATAACGCTTTTGTTGGGTGGAGTGTTCTATTAAGTGTTGATTATATTTTGTCGGTTGATGGTGTTGTTCAGTTCTTTTCTGTTCTGGTTGATTTGGTCTAGTATTTCTATCAAATATTGGAAGAAGGGTGATGAAATCTCCCATTATAATTGCGATTTGTCCATTTTTCCTTGCAGTTCTATTATTTTTTGCTTCTCATATTTTCAGCTCTGCTAAGTGCACATACGTTAGGACTGCTGTAGCCCCTTGAACACCACCAAGCATCTCCTAGCCATTGGGTGCGGACAAGCAAACTAAATCCATGTGGTGACTCTGGGTGAATCAGAATTTCTTTTTATCCTCATCCCCCTATCCTCCTACCCTTTGGCAACCAGCAGCTTGTTCTCTGTATCTATGGATCTGTTTCTGTTTATTTTGTTGTACTTGACAAAACTGATAGCAAGACTGCATATCTTCCAGGGATGTGAGGAAACTTTCTCTTTCTTGCTTGCATGTGGTATTGAGTAGGAGTGGGAATGGTGTCTATCCTTGTCTTATTTCTGATTTTAAAGGGAATATTTCTAATGTTTTCCCATTTAAAATGATGTTCACTGTAGGCTTTTTGTAGTTAGCTTTATTGGTTTAAAGAAGTTTTTCTTCTGTTCTTAATTTACTAAGAATTGTTTTGTTTTGTTTTCTGAAATCATGAGTGGGGTGCTAAAATCTGTGAAATGTCTTTCCTGAGTCTATTAAGATGATCAAATGGTTTTTTTCTTTTCATCTCTTAATGTGGCAAATTGCATTGATAGACACTCAAATACTGAGTCATTCCAGCATACTTGGCATAAACTCAGCTTTGTTATGGTTCACTATTTTCTCATAGGCTACCGCATATCTTGGTGTTTTCTTTCTTTAGTTCATTCAGGATGGATTTTGGGGAGAATTAGCAGTCATGTATTCTACCTTCAGTATTCTGAAAGTAAGTGGACTAGTTTAAACAATATTCTTTGACATATAGTTTTTTTTTTACTCAGTTATTCAGTGCTTATTATTTTTAAAGATTTTATTTGTTTATTTTTAGAGAAAGGGAAAGGGAGAGAGAAAGCGAGGGAGAGAAACGTCAATGTGTAGTTGCCTCCCATGCATCCCCTACTGGCCTGCCACCCAGGCATGTGCCGTGATAGGGAATCAAACTGGCGACCCTTTGTTTCAGAGGCTGGTGCTTAATCCTCTGAGCCACACCAGGGCACTGACAAATAGTTTTGATACTGAAGTCTTACTGTTTCTTAGGCTCTCTGAACCTCAGTCTTCTAAATCTGGATTATAATAATACCTGACACTTATTGTAAAGATCAATGAGGTAAAAATAGTTCAATTGCCTGCTTAGTGCCTTTAGAACACTGAAATGATAAACTAGCCAATCCTAAGCCTTCTTAGCCTGCTTACCTTGCCTCACTCATTCATTCCCATGAAAGCTGCAATGAAGACTCATGTTTTCCCCTCACTTCCTCTGCCTCTTGACCAACCCTGGTTCTTCCTCACGTGGCCCTTTTATTTTTATGCCTCTTATTTTTTAGGAATCTGTGAGTATAAAAACTTCTTTCTTCATGACAGTCATTTTCATTTGTGCACGTCCTACCATTCCTACACAACAAATCCTGGATACATTTCAAAACAGTATCGATGACATTTATCAGGACACAGTGTGCTCCCCGCCCAGGAGGGTGAATGTGAGGGCTAGTTGTCTGGGACCTTCCTCACTATGCTGTTCCTTCTGGAGGACATTCCCGACCTGTACTTGTTGTACTTGACAAAACTGAGAGCAAGGTTTTTATTTGAATTGCTGTCTCCTCTACTGATAGAGTAATTTTGGCTATAAAATTTAGAAGGAAACGTGAAGATTCTTTTTTACTCTGTTTCTTAGGTCTGGAGCCTTGAGAAATGGTTCCCAGATTTTTGCATTTCATGGAGCAGAGACATTAAGCAACAACATAAAGCTCCTTCTTTTTATTAGTCAAGTGAGACCCCCTAGTTTTGCCACATAACAGTCATAGAAGATTATCTTACAACATTGAAAACACTTTAAATTGATTGATTTAGCTTTATGAGAAACTCTACCTCATTCTCATCATAAGTGAAAATAGTGCGCCTGCTGTGCAAATGCGACTTCAAAAGCAGTTCTCCTTTCTGCCCCCAAACAGATTGTGACCCTTAAACAAATCGCTTTTATTGAAATGACTATTGTATATTCTTCTTTCCTCAAAGTTGTATCCCCAATAATACTTTAGAGTGTTTTATATTTCTAAGATGCCAAGAGAGATTGTACAAAATACCTTAACAAAATATATAGGCGTTAAGATGATAAGTGATAGGAACATCATAAAATTCATATTCCACCTGAACCAAAACCCAACCAAAAACTAGTGAATAATAGAAGTCTATAATCATTTTAACAAATCAAGTTTTCCCAACTTAATATCTTTGGAACTTCACACATCTGTGTGTATAGACACAATGGTGTCACCCATCGTTAAGAGAGGCTAGAATCAGTAAAGAATAATAGCTTCTACTGATTTTGAAATGACCCTTCTTCATGGGGCGGAATGACAGGAAGGGTAAAATGAACAGATGACTTTGCTTCTCATAGTCTCTATAAAACTGTCACTAACTCTTTATCTTCGAGTTTCTTGACACATGAACTAATCCGTAACTTTTGAAGTCTTGAATTCAAGCCAAAACACACAGATGTAATCCCGCCTAGAGTGGAGTTTCCCAGTGTAATGAGCACTGGCCTTGGGGTCATGGAAGTAACTCACAGAAACTCGAAGTATATCCTTCAGAGTCAGAAATGTGCGTAAAGGGGATGTGTATTTAGTTTTCAGATAAGCTAATGGTGTTTGTCATTTAAAACTCTTGTATTGAGTTAATCTGTTTTATGAATTAGGAATCCATATGAAAAAGTCTCTCCTATGCTTTATTATTTGCTAGGAGGAAATTAATAATAAGTTTGTGTTGATTATGGTATATAGGAGGAAATTATTAATAAGTTTGTGTTGATTATGGTATTATCATTAATAAACTGGTAGAAGGTAGGGATAAAAAATGGTTATCTGTACTATGATGAAGTTTAATTATCCCCAATTATTATTATTTTTAATTTAATTTTATTTTTTATTGTTCAGTTACAGTTGTCTTAATTCCCCGCCCCCCTTGCTCTCCCCTGCCCTGTCCAACCCCTTGCTCCCAAAGACAATCCCAACCTCATTGCCCTGTCCATGGGTCCTTTGTACGTGTTCCTTGACTTGACCCTTCCCCTTCTCTCCCCTGTTATCCTTCTCCCCTGCCCCTCTGGTCACTTTCAGTTTGTTCTTCATTTCCATGTCTCTGGTTCTACTTTGCTTGTTTGTTTTGTTGATTAGGTTCCACTTATAGGTGAGATCACATGGTATTTGTCTTTCACCCCAATTATTCTATATAATGGTTAAATAGCTTATATGTTAGGTTTTGGTTCATTTTAAAAGAGGTTTCATGGGCTAATTGCAGTGCTGAATGAGGATATATTGAAGGAAGATGTGATGAACTAGCAGGGGTATTCAACCTCGCGGCCCTCGGTCAGCATGTGACTCAGGATGGCTGTGAATGCAGCCCAACACAAAATCGTAAATTTACTTAAAACCTTTTTTTCTTATGCTCATCAGTTTTCCTTAGTGTTTGTGTATTTAATGTGTGGCTCAAGACAACTGTTCCTCTTCCAGTGTGGCCCAGAGATGCCAAAAGGTTGGATAGCCCTGTTTGAAAAAAGATGAAACTTTGATTATGTATCAGTGGAGTTTGTTCTTTTATTATTTTGAATATCATAAAGCTTGTGTGCAATTGTTTATCCTGGAATTAAACAATGCTTTATCCTGGATTTTTATTTAGTTCTCTTGACACATGGTTATGATTTCTGCACTGTAAATACATTTCTAATTCTAATAACATTTATAATCTGGAACCAGTCACACAGATATATTTTCTAGTAGCTATAGATGATACAGAAGGATCATGAATTTTGGGGGGGATATTATTGTGTTTTTGTGGTAAAGTATATAAATCAAAACCAAAGATATATAAATCACAAGATTATTATGCTAATAAATAATTTATAAGAGATAATACATTTACTCGTACTTTTAAAGTGAACAATGCAAATTAAATTTACATAGTGGTTGACTCTTGTTGAGCACATTAATGAAAGTCACTTTTCCATAGTGTAAGAGACACATAGTATTGATGAGACTGGAGCGACAGATGCCAGCGACTTGCTCAACGTACAAGCCGCATCAGGGCTCACGTTTTTCCCATTCTACTCTGCTTCCTCCCCAAAATGTACTGCAGTGTGATATTTTAGTTTAACATCAAGTGATCTTATCTTTTTTCCACAATGTATTTTATGGTTATGAGAACATTTTTCAACCAATGTGACAGTGGATACAAAAACTCATTAAAACAACCTTCTCCTGTCAGTTTTTGAAACGAGAGAGGCTGTTTCTGTTGATGTGATTTGTTGGTGTCCTTGAACAGCTTCTGGGCAGTTTTGGTTTTCTAGTCATTACTGTAGGATAGTGGCTTTTCCACCAAAACTGTATGACCTTGAACAAGGTAGTTAGTTCCTCAGAGTCACAGTTTTCCTCTGCATAAAAGAGAGCTACACTGGATGATTTGTAGGGAAACTTCAATTATAATCTCTCTCTATGGTTTTTGTGTGTGGTGTTCAGAAACTAAACTCCAGAACATGAATTATATAAGGCAGTAGTTTTAGGTTGGTTTAATTCACTGCTGTATCCCAAACCTGGTGTATGGTGGGCACTCATCTTTGCCAAGTAATTGAATGAAAACACAACATAAAGACCTTCAATAAGAAGACAGGGATAGATAATATTCTCATAGTTTGGTAATAGTTAAATGTTAAATTTTATCGGCATGCTTTGAAAGGATTATAGTTTTAAAGTCCATTGAAAGACTGGCCGTTCATACGTGTATTTATTCAGCTGTGCGGGTGATAGTGAATCCGGTTCTGGCCCCCTGCGGTAAAACCCTGTAGTGGCTCTCCTTCGCTCTTGGGGAGACACTAAACATTTTAACTTGTTTTAGAGAGCCTTCTTAGACCTGCTCCCTGCTTATTTTTTCAGCCCTCACTTTCTCCATCTTTCCCCCCTCCCCTCCCTGCTCCCTATTTCCTTCCCCCCTTCATGCGGACACTGTCGGCCACAACCACGCTGAACTTCTTTCAGGTCCTCAGTGTCCTGCTCTCCCACCTTTTGGCCGTCCTGCAAGTTGCTGTTTCCTTCTCCCCACCTCCACCTTTGCCTTTGCTTCCCTTTATTTCCGGTATCAGCTCATAGTGCATTATGTTATAATCACTGGTTTAGCATCTGTTCTCTCCAACCAGACTTCAGAAGCTTGCTGAAGGAAGACCTGTCTTTGACTTGTTTGCCCTTATGCACTGTTGCACTTACAGTACCAGGCACAGTCCATGGCCCGTGGGGTGTTGTTGGCCTGAGTGCACTGCCCAGGATGCTGACATTATGATAAAGCCAGAAAGCTTCTGTCTTTAATGCCCTGCGATCACTTCCATTCCCAAGTCATTAAAATAAACTTTATTTAATGATATATGGTTTGAGTTAACGATAAATGTTATAAATAAAATAAAATATAACAGGGGAAGTGGGATTTGTAACAGGGAGTGCCAAATTAGCCCTATGTGGTCAAGGAGGGAAGCCTTGAGCTCTGCCTAGGATTGAACTGGCATTTGGTATGTGCTCAGTAAACCTAACCAGTGAACACCTGGAGAAAGAGGGTGCTAGGCAAAGATACATAGGCCCTGAGTTGGGAATATGGTGACCCATGGAAGAGGGTGAAATCAGGTCAGTGTGTCTGAGGCCCAGTGGATGAAACTAAGAAGGTAAGACATAAAGTTGTACATAAAGAAATACGCCAAAGCTTGTTGGACAAAATAAACTACTTAAACTTTACTTCAATGTTGGTAGGAAGCATGGACTGCTTCTTGAACAGGGGAATAGCATTATCTGGTAGCTTTACAAAGTCACTCTAGTTTAAACCATCATTAATTCTTGCTTGGACAAGTAGCCTCTCACCCAGTCCTTAGATCCATTCCCTACAATGAGGCCAGAGTTATCTTTTAGTGTAAACCTGATTGTGTCTATTATCAAAGACTTTTTAGTTGACCTTGGAAAAAGGTTTCTAATCTCTAATGTGGGTCAGTGGGCCTTGGATGGTTTGACATGAACTGAGGGCAGTGTCACACTAGATCTTAGTGTTCCATTCACACTTTATTTCTTTGCAAAGGTCTCTAGTTCTCTTCTCACGTCCCCTACCCATGGTACTGCTCCTGCCTAGACTGCTCTTACTCCGTTCTTCACCTGGCTAATCCTACTCTCTTTTCAGGACTCACTAGCACATCCTTAGCTAGTCTCTGACCTGCACTTACACACCCAGACTGGGTCAGGTATTTACACTCTCCCAGAGGTCCCATTCTCCGCTTTTGTCACCTCTGCAGGAGCATGCTCAGTTCCAGGTTCCCTGCTAGATTCCTAGTTCTGTGAGGGCAGGTCACCGGGGGTTGCTCACAGCTGTGGTTGCAGCACCTCACTGAGTGCCCAACCCACAGGAAGTGCTCATATTCTGAAAGAATGGACAAACCTAGAGGGTAATATGCTAAGTGTAATAAGTCAGACAGAGGACAAATACAGTTGTATTTCACTTATATGTGAAATCTGAAAAGCAAAACAAGCAAACAATACAAAACAGAAACAGACACATAGATATAGACAACAAATAGATGGTTGCCAGTGGGGCAGGGGTTGGGGGCTGGGGGCAAAAAAAGTGAAGGGAAATAAGAGGAACAGTTTCCAGTTATAAAATCATTAGGTCACAGGGTCTTAAGTTACAGCACAGGGAATATTGTCAACAGTATCATAATAACCTTGTACAATGGCAGATGGTTACTAGACTTAGCATGGTGATTATTATGTGTATTAATGTTGAATAACTATTTGTACACCTGAAACTAATATATTATTATATATTAACTATATTTTAATAATAAGAAAAGAATGAATGAAGGACTGCTTTCCAGTGCCAAGGGTCGACTTCAATATCTTTCTGTGTTTAGCTGCTTTCGCATCAGTTTAGATGAAGGTTAATGGATAATTTTGTTAAAGATGAGGTAATTGTTTAAAAAAGTAGTCGAGAGGAAAGATGACTATTGAAACCTCTGTGAGTAATTTAATTAACAAACCTACCTTTGGAGCTCATTAAGCTTACCACTGATGGAAGCCATTATTTTCTGCTGTGAAAAACTATGACTCAGATTGCTTTCTGTTTAAAATTAGTTGAAAACGTTTGTTTGTTTGATTTTGTTATTATTGTATTTCTGTTGGAATACTATAACTGCTATTGCAAATCCTGTGAGTAAGCTTGACTTCCCGAACATGCCTTGGAGAAACCATTTCTCTGAGTTTAGTCACAGGATAATGGTTTGCATTCACATTTCGCCCTCGGTCTCTTACTTGTCCGTCTTCCATTTGATTGAAGTATCGCCATGATTCAACATTCAGCCACTTTTTACAAATTAATGTTGTCTTATTTATATTTTATTTGGTGATGAATATCCTGTTAGTTTCTAGCAGACTGCACTTGACATTTCATACATGCCAAACCAAAGCAGCTCTAAGATTTCATTCATAATTGAGTAATTCTGGTGAATAAAAAGCCAAGAATTAACCGAAAGAACCATATTTGCATGTATAAAAGTCTTCTGAGACTTAAAAAAAGCTAATGCTAGCAGGTTATTGTTGTGTGTATAGTCTTGGCCTGTAGTCTTCTTCAAATAGAACAATTTGTCATAATAGTTTGAGTTTTTAAGGATACAAGACAATCAGTTTATCCAAAAAGGACATCGTGTTTGGCATGTCATTACTGGCAATATTGAAACTAATTCCATCTTGTAACTAAAGGGATCTTTTCATAGGACAAATATTGTAGTCTATTATTTGCTTCAATATATTCTTTAAATGTACAATATAAAAGTAGAACATTTCTCTCAGTTTCATCAATGATAAAGTAGCTAGAGGCTATTTTTCCTTCTTTCTTTCCCAAGAATATACTGAATATTAAATAAGATATAGATTTTATGCAAGTGATACCTCAGGGCAATTTAGATTTTAGGGTTTTTTTTTTTTTTTTGCCTTTTCAGTTATATAGATGATATATGTGTAGAATGATTTAAAACTTACCAAAGTATTCTTGGAGAGAAACACTTAAAGAAGAGAGTTGAATAACAGCGATTGGCATCATATAGCAAAGTGACCGCCAATGGCTTGTAGTGACCTACGAAGGGAACAGTAGGGTATTGTTTAAAAGAGAGAGTGTGCAGAGTCCTGAGAGCAGGTTTTACCTGCTTCATGTGTAACCATGGACTTATTTCACTATTCACCCTATTACATTGTCTTGTGTGGGCTCGCATGTGAACTTCAGAAAAGAATACATGTATTAAGGATTTGAGAAGAAAACCTGAAAAGTTGAAAATAATTGGCAATCTACATAATTGATGCTCTTTGATGATTTGCATAATGGAAGCATAGCACAGCATAGTAGACTGGTCACTGGCTCAGAACGCAGTTACCCGGGTGTGAGCCCTGCTTTCAAATTTACAGGCTGAGCATCCTTGAGTCAGACAGTTGGCTTCTCCAAAGGTCTTTGAGTTGCGACAGTGATAATAGCTTAGTTCAGGAGGTGAGGATCAAATGAGTTATCAGAAGGGGTTTTGTAAATCCTGAAATGTTTTTAAAATAGAATGTAGTAGTGTTGTTTAAAATTATGTTGTAGTATTACATTTTATTTTCCTTTCAAAAATCTTAAGTTACTTGTGAAAAGAAGAAAAAGCTGCTTTTGGGTGGGCCTGGTTGTTAAAAAGATGCTGTCCAGCTGTTGTTACACTTAAGAGAGAAGACTACGCAAGACTCAGGTTTACAGCAGAGCACATGGGTTTAGATTAGGTATAAATAGGCTCTAATGGGCGTTGATTTGTTTAAAATAATACTTTTCCTCAGACATATTGTAAAACTTTTCCTTAGACGCCTTCAAAACCTAAAAATAGATTTTCAGCCCTGGCCAGTTTGGCTCAGTTGGTTGGAACATCTTCCCGGGTAACAAAAGGTTGGAAGTTTGATTCCTGGTCAAGGCAAATGCCTGGGTTGGAGATTTGATCCCTCCTTGGGGTGAACGCAAGGGGCAGCATTTCTCACTCACGAGGATGTTTCTCCCTCTTATTCTCTCCCTGCTGCCTCCCCCTCTCTCTCAAAATCAATGCACATGTCCTTGGATGAGGAATTAAAAAAAAAGAGTTTCTTCTGTGTTGGGTTAGGTAGTATGCTATTGAAGATGGAAGGAGGTTCACTTCCACCGCAAAAGTTGTACATCTACTTTTTTTTTTTTTTTTTGAGGGATAGCTGGAAAGAGGGACAGAAAGAGAGGAAGAGAAACATCAGTGTGAGAAAGAAACATCTATTGGTTGCCTCTTGTACATGCCCCAACTAGGGACTGAATCTGCAACCCAAGGCATGTGCCCTGACCAGGATTGAGATCGGTGACCTTTCACTTTGTGGAATGATGCCCAACCAACTGAGCCACAGCAGCCACAGTTATACAGCCACTTTTTTTTTTTTTTCTAAAGAAACATCACTGTGTGGTTGCCTCTCACACACCCCCTACTGGGGACCCGGCCTGCAACCCAGGCATGTGCCCTGACTGGGAAACAAACTGGAGACTCTTTCGTTTTCAGACCAGCACTCAGTCCACTGAGCCACACCAGCCAGGGCTAGTACAGCCACCTTTTAAGTCAGCCTGGCAATATTTATGGAAGCAGAACTCCTCATAAAGGTAACAATTCTAGTTTTAAAGTGTCCTGTTGTGTTCAGGCTATAGAATTGTAATGTAATTAAATTAATGGGGCAGGATGCTGGCCTAGAGTCATTGCCTAAAAATCTTCATTAAGTTAACTTACTATAACTTTAAGCCGCTATATAATGTATATCAAAATTCTTTATGTCAACATGTCATATATGAGAGGATTGCTTAAGTTGGAGTTTTCAGCATTTCAATGAGTATCATTATGAATTCTGTATTATGTATTGTTGGCCTTTTCAGATTAAAAATGAAGCTACTGGCAGTGGTTATCCACACGTGTATGCAAGTAGACGAAAAGATTAATGTGCTTTAAAGCAGGCCTCCTCCTTTACCTTACAAGAAAATTCTGACCTTTGTTATTTCTTATTATTGCTATTACTGCTTCTGCTGCTCTGTTTACTGAGCTCTTAATATGTGCCTGGCATTGTTCTAGGTGCTTTAGATGTACTAGCACATTCGATTCTCCTAACAACCCACTGAGTAATGTTCTGCGGCCATCTCCAATTAACAGGGAGGAAACATGTACAGAGAGGTTAAGCAGCTCTCTTAGGGACATAGAGCTGGCAAATGACAGAGTCAGAGCCTCTGTTGTTTGGTTCCAGGACCCATGCGGCTACCATACTACAATACCACCTGCCACTGGTCTGCTGCACTGGCCTTGCTGTGACCACCCTCTGTGCAGTGGTTATTCTCCCATCAGGAAAATCGAGAGTGTGTACAGTTGGACAGGATAAAGAATTGTTTAAAATACACTATCATGCTAGTATGGATTTCAATGAACTTTTATTTATTTATAAAATGGAATGTCATTGATTTCATGTGAAACCTCAATAGCATGAAGTGTCCCTTGGGTCAACCTTCTGAGCATATTAGAGAAAGGCTGTGATTAACTCCCATCCTCAACTCAGACGCCAATATACGAGTATGTATGTACACTACCAAGCATCAGTAACAGAGTGACTTGGTGGCACCCTGGGTGCAGGGCACAGCAGAGCTACCAGTAAGTATGATCGTGACGTCTTCAGTGCTGATTATCCAGAAAACCAGGACTAGTGCACGAATGTTAACTGGATAATCTTGAAATGCCCATGGGTGATATGGGGCCTAGTGCGGTGTTTCAGACAGGAAGTAGATATTAGAAACTGTCAGGCATACCTAGACCATCAGAATTATTTATATTAAAAAATAATTTTCAAGGAAACATGACTTGGCAGCATTCTTAGAACTAACTCATGGAAACTATGTATTTCTTCTAAAATGTTTTGCTAGAAAAGAGCCAGGTAGTACAAGGCCCAAGTGACTTAAGTATATGTGAACAATTCAGTGTTGTTTAAAAAATATTTACTATAATTAAGTGAATTCATTTAATATATTAAAAACCCTTGAACATATTAAATTATAAGACAATATCATTCATAGCAATAGTAGTAACAACCACACAACTTCTCATTTATTGTGAATCAAGAAAGTGCTTTATGTACATTTTCTTATCTAACTCTTATGACTTGTAAGGTGGTAACTATTATTCCCTCCACATCACAGATGAGAAAACAAAGGAAAAGAAAGGACTAGTTATGGGCACAAGGTTACATAACTAGCAAGCTTCACTCATTCATTCAGTGTTGGCTGAGTATGCCTCCCACGGGCCGGGCACTACTCAGAGTCTGAGGAAGACCAAAGAGGCCACGCAGCTGCTGCGGGTGGAGAGTGGATGGTCAGTTTGAACGCAGATACAGCTGACCTCAGGGCCCACATTTCAACTACCACACTAACCTGATGGGGCAGCCACAGCATTACCTAACCTGCGGTGATCTTGGGGACACTCTGTATTATACCCACAGAAAACAGAACAGTAAATTTCCACTCTAGATGTTCTGCGTGCAGAGTTGAGAGTATGTGAGAAATCCCTGTGGTTTCGGGAGAGGTGCTTTGGAGAATAAAAGTCAGGAAAGAGTGTGTACTATAAATTAGGGAAACTGGGACCATAAATAACTCCCCTGCTCAGAATTTGTAGTGGCTCTCCATTGCCTTCGAGCTTCTTTCTTTTTTTGTGAGGGGGGAGTTGAACTGCCTGATCTTTTTAATTTTATGTTACTTTTCAATTATAGTTTATATTCAGTATTATTTTGCATTAGTTTCAGGTGTACAATATGCTGGTTAGACAATCATATACTTTACAAAGTGGTCCCCCCAATAAATCAGGTACCCACCTGGCACCACACATAGTTATTACAATATCACTGACTGTATCCCCTGTGCTGTACTTTACATTCCTGTGACTATTTTGTCACTACCAACTTGCACTTCTTAATCTCCTCACCTTTTTTACCAAGCCCCCCAATGCAGCTTCCTTCTGGCAACCCCCAAGCCCCAAGGGAAATGGATCCAGTTCTGAATGATGACGAAGGCTGTGTCCACAACGCTAAGCCATGCTACTCTTCTCCGACTGTGAAACCAGTCACATGCTCACTGGCACCTCGTCACCTGCGCACCGAAGCTGACAAGCCTCTAGCACAGTAGCTCCCACCTTCTCTTTTGCCCCAACGTCTTTGCCCCTCTCCCCTGGCACCTCAGCAGGAGCAGAGCAGCGCTCCTTAGTGTCAGGTGCCTAGGACTTTGCATATTCTGAAACATCCTTCTTCCTCTTGTTTTGTGATGAAGAATTTGTGTTTTTCTCGAGGATTTTCTTTACCATTCTTCTTCCCAGATTGAGTTATAACTTCTTCCCTTGGCCGTGTTTGGAATTTATGTATCTGTGTACTTGCACACATTTCTGGTAGAAATCATTATCTAAGCCTCTGTCCTCCCAGCCGGGATTTGATCTCTGTGCTACCAGATAAATCTGTGCAAGCATTGATCATGCCTCTTATCACACCTTTTGGGATGATTTCTTTGCTTATATTTTGCTTCTTCCTATAAGTCAGTGAAAACTTATACCTTGTTTTTATCTATATCCCAACCATTGAGAATAGGACTTGTAGTTTACCTGCTCACTTAAAGTAAACATGGGTGATTGGATGCAGAGCTATAATGACAATTTTTATTAGCTTGAAACAGGTGGACTATGTTGAGTGGTGATGTTAATTTGCTCAGAAAAAATAGATGATCATACAACAACTACTCTGTAATGAAAGATTAGTATGTGCCAGACGTTAAACTCAGTGCCAAAGTATATCATTATTATTCCAATTATTCCAAATCAAATTTGAACTTGAAAGATATACCTTATTAGGTATACCTTTAAAGCTAAATTAATATTTTATTAGATACAACTTTTAAAATTAGACTTCAAAAATGCATTCATTTTCAAACTAGATAGTAAGAGATGTTAGTAGAGCTTTAAGTGGAAGAAAAAGCCCTTAGAAAAGGACAGAAGTCACCTCTGTTTCTCTATATTCGGTTTTTAAAACGTTACTACAAATGTGTATACTTGGCTACATGTAGGGGTCTTCCGGAAAGAACACTGCACTCATTTGTGATTGAAGCATGGCCTGCGGGGCGAGACAGCGGCTGCTGGGCGAGCGAGCCCAGATGAGCCCCGCACAATGCAGTGCTTCGTGCCGTTGTCAATGGCTAATTGTACGGGCTTCATTGAGTGCCATCCTTCCAGCCTCAGGCCCAGAGAGTGATACTTAAGGCCTTGGTTACTTAGTCTAATTCTTGATTTTCATTCAGTAGAAAACCTACTCATTAAGAATTCTACTGAGTGATTTTCAAACAGTAATTCTCATTGCTAATTGCTGTGTGTTTTCCAGACAGGACAGGTTTGTTATCTCAAATCGATGTGCTTATAATCACTGATAAATCACTTCTTTGACATGTATTAATTTTGGCATACATAACATTTATATGTCACTGTGGCAATGTTGAACAACAAAATATTTTAATGCAAAATCTAAAAAAAATGTGTCATATAACTTTCCCCACTTCTCAAAGCACAATATAACTTTCCTTTCTTCTTTTTTTTGGGGGGGGGCTTGATTTTATTGTCTCTTTAATTTCTCAATATTTTGTGCTGCTTAAAATGGATTAAACAGTCTCTTTTAATCCCAGTGCTTAGAATTTCTCAGTAGGAAAGACTACATTAGTGCTCAAAAAGATGTTTAAGAAATTGTGTTTGCTTTCAACCCTTTCCATTAGTCGGTGGAAATTTATTCTAAAGCTCTCTGATTGTATTTCAGTGACACCGCAGCCAAAACCCTGTGGGAAGCCTTACTGAACACCAAGCACAAAGAGGCAGTGATGGAGGTCCGGAGACATCTAGTGGAAGCAGCAAGCAGAGAAAACCTGCCAATCAAGATGAGTATGGGTAAGTGTGCCCACTTCACCCGGGACAGGCAGTGACTGCAGGCTTTTAGGGAGTTCACGTCAGCCTGCCCTGGGCGGCGAGCCCGCATAGCCAGCATGGTGTGAGGTGAAAGTATTGATGAGTTTGTAAACTGTTGAAAGGGTAGGGGGGGAATATGTACACTCTGTCCTTGTGGCTCAACAATGACCCTTAGGCTCAATTTTGAGAACTCTAGGAGAGTGCTTGCATACAAAGAATGATTCTTTATTTTCTTTAGTTGATCTAGAACCATTGAAATTGGACTTGACCCTCTTCCCTTCGTTCTATGCCACCCCTGTGCCACTTCCCCTTTTCCTTTCTCCCTCCTTATTAATGTGGATGACAACTCTTTACTGGATTTGAATTGATGAATCAACTACTGTGCCGACGAAGTGACTGGGCAGGTAGACGTGCCTTGGCCTGGCCCCTCACCTTCAGAGGGTTTGTGGATTGTCCAGTCACGGAAATGTTATCCCTTCTTCACTAGGGGATCACGTGTCTCATTTTTCTTATTTCTCTTCCCCTCCCCCACCACATTCAGCTTTGTCTTCAGTCTTAGAATCTGGCTGAAATGGAATTTAAGTTTTAAATAGCTTTTTTTTTGTTTTGATTAAAAGGTCAGAGAACTAATGTTTTGATTTTAGAAAAGGAATTTGCTATTTTAATTTTTTTATTTAATGATTCTATTAATATGGAAGTACCTAAATATAGATATTGAGTTTGATTAATAGAATTTATTTCTGGAAACCATATTTCTATACTTTAAAAATGTTTTCTTACTTACAACCTTCTCTTAGATATCCAGTAAATAATTGTACATTTTATTGGAAGGAAGTTTTTCTTTGCTGAGATTCCTTGCCCAGGTCCTTAATTACTTATGAGTATAAAAATCAAAGTATCAAGTTGAAATAGAAGAACAAAACTTTGGAAGTAAAGGAATGTGGATGAATCTAGAAGAAAAATGTGACTATATATGAGGGTTTTAAGGAACATAATAATGGTCAGAAAGTGAAAAGAACATCTATTGAGTATTTACAATGTGCTAGGCTGTCTTCTCATTCTTTACATGTGCTATCTTATTTCATTCTTGCGGTAATTCTGGTGACATAGGTACCATTACTATCCTATCCTATTTTTCAGATGAGGAAACTGGAACACAGAAAAATTAAGCTGTCCAAGTCCTTACATATGATAAGGAATAGGACTGAAATTCAGACCCAAACATTCCAATGAAAGAGAAGTGCTCTTTATTTGTAAAATCATCCTTGTTCCATACACCCAGTGCCAGAAGTCCTACTGCTGTGTAAGGAAAGAAACAGAGCTGTTACTTAGAGACCATTCTGCCATTTGACTGTTAGTTCTAGTTTCTTTGGACTTGACTAGTTTCTTTCTTTCTTCCTTTCTCTCTCTCTCCCCCTCTCTCCCCCTCCCTCCCTCCCCCTTCCTTCCTTCCTTCCTTCCTTTATTTTTCTTCTTGCCTCCCTTCTCTGTCTCTCTCTCTCTCTCTCTAAATTTCCACAGTCCTAGGTACACGTTGAGAACAAGCATGTTTACTTTGTGTAGTTCTTTATCCTTGATTACATGAATCAAGGAGTAGTTCATGTTGCCAATCAAGAAACGTAGAAATGCACAAAGGGTCTTGGTGATAAGGTTAATTTATATTCTGCTTCAGGGATATAACCTTGTGATGCTATCTTAGAGCATAAATCAATTTTCAGTATTTAATCTAGGACTAAAAGATCAACACACTTCATTTTTGTAAAGGGCTGTATCTTTTAAAAATAATCAAAATGGGGGAGAATGAGTAAGTTCATAAGGTTTCAAATTTAAATGTTGGAGATTTCTGTCAACTAAAAAATATTTAGATAAAATGATTTGCTTTATCTCCAAAACTCCAGACATGGGGGAGGGGAGGGAGAGAAATTAAAAAGAAAATAAACAGAAAATTGTTAGCAATTTTCTTAAAAAAGATTTTACTTATTTTTAGAGAGAAGGGAAGGGAGGGAGAAAGAGAGGGAGAGAGATAGCAATATGTGAGAGATACATCCATTGGTTGCCTCTCACACACCCCAACTGGGGACCTGGCCCGCAACTCAGGCATGTGTCCCGCGCTGGAATCAAATAGGGAGGACATCAAACTAGCGATATTTTGGTTTGTAGGATGATGCCAAAAACACTGAACCACACCAGTCAGGGCTGTTAGCAAACTTCTGTTGTAAAAAGGACCAAAAAGATTGGCCTAAGCCGTACTCTATCCATGGCTATTTATAATTAAGAAAAGAAACACAATGTGACTACACATTTCTCTTTCATATCACTAATTAGTAGTCAGAATTTCTTATGTGTTTCATGTCTATATACCAGCAGAGATGTGCAACCATTAACAATAAGGAAAAGAGCTGGAATTTAAACGTAATAAGCCATTAATATTTGAAAACTGTTTATCATATAGCTTATCATTAAAAGAAGTCATGTTCTGTATACTACATGGCTGTAATGCTTTTTCTAGCAGCATTTAACATTATGAAATGTTCTTTTTTAAAATATATTTTATTGATTATGCTATTACAGTTGTCCCATCCCCCCCTTTATTCCCCTCCACTCTGCACCTCCCCACCCACATTCCCTCTCTTAGTTCATGTCCATGGGTTGTATAAGTTTTTTGACTTCTCCATTTCCTATATTATTCTTAACCTCCCCCTGTCTAATTTGGACCTACCATTTATGCTACTTATTCTGTTTATGTTTCCCCTCCTCCCCTTGCCCCGTCCCTGCTGATAAGAAATGTTCTTTAAACTATATACTGTTCTCCAAGCCCCTCCTATAAATTCTACTGAAGTATAAATTTTTTCTGATTGTAATAGGGGCTTCTAGTATTTTTTAGACATTAAACAGATTATAATTCTAGTTGAGGATCCTCTTGTATTTAAATTTACTGAGAGGGATCCCATGACTAAAACTTCAGATCTTAAATATAAAACTTTTCAGTAGAAGATAATATTAAAACATATGAGCACCAGGAAATAAACATCATTCTCTTAAAGGAAAAAGTTTAATTGCTAAAACAATGCCAAGAAGTTCTGTTTATGTGGATTATATCTATTGATATCTGTGGGGTAGATAGGCAGGTAGATGGATAGGTAGTAGATAGAAAATGTCACGTTATAAATTCAAGGAGAGAACAATTTTAAATAATTTATTAAGTAATATAAAATAAAATAAACTTGTTACATGTTAACATGAATAACATGTTTTTGTAAAAAGTAACTGAACTTTCCAAAGCAAAATAAGTTAGAATACTGTTTTGTAGTTTTGTACATCTTTAATGTCTGGCTTAGTAGAAGACAGCTATATCTCATATGTGCTTCTTTATTCAACATATTGCAATGTATTATTTTGGATGAAGTGTATAAAGAAAATCTGGTCTCACAAATATATGTAGTTTGAAAGGAAGAAATGTTTTAATAACTTTTCAGAAAACTGCAGATATTTTCCTTTGATACAATGCCAGCTTTACAGGAGGTAGTTTCTTATAGGTTAATTGTAATGTAGAATGTGAGTCCATATCATTAAATTCTCTATACTCTGTTATGTTAAAACCCACTGGTCTCTCTTGAACTTGGAACGGATTTTTTACACATGCATTATTCTATACCGTTGTGCATTAGGCACTTGGAGAATGCCAGTTCTCTAAATTGTACAGATTTTCCATGTGTTGACACATATTATACAATATAACGAAACCACATTTGTTGCTATCCCCACTGATATCAATAGAAAAATCTTTAAATATTGGGAATGCAAAGCTATAGGGCAGTTACAGGTTTCCCAGAATTATAATTTTCACACAAAAACTTGACTTTCATCATTGACAATGCAAACTGACAGTTGTTTTCCTTGAAGTGAAGGCTCATTTCATTCACTTTTTGGAAGAATGTGTGAAGAACTAGGTTTTGTTTTTGTTTTTGTTTTCCCCATAAAAATGCTGTGCCATTAAAACAATGTGAACAGCCCTGGGTTGTGTGGCTCAGTGGATTGAGTGCCAGCTTGCAGACCCAAAGGTCACTGGTTCAATTCCCAGTCAGGGCACATGCCTGGGTTGCCATCCAGGTCCCCAGTAGAGGACATGAGAGAGGCAACCAATCACTGTTTCTCTCCCTCTCTTTCTCTCTCCTTTCCCTTCTCTCTAAAAATAAATAAATAAAATCTTTAAAAAAAAACAGTGTGAACAGTTTAGTTCACAGCACAAATAATCACACGAGTGCTTTTCCTCAAGCCAATCATTGTACTTAGGTATGCACCAGAGGTACTTTTTGTATATTTCTCATTCCTTTACACAGAATATTGATATTTTCCTAAGGGTTGAGATTTGATGACATTAATAGCATTTACAGTTTCCCCATCGCCATTCTGAAATGAAGTTGTCTACTTATTGAATTTGGGGCCACTGCCTTGATTGGGGCCAAGACATCAGCACTTTTACTCACCATTGTTTTTGTACCATCAATGCAAATACAGCATAGTAGCAAAATCATGTCACATCTTAGTACTATTGTGAAAATAGATTTGACTTTTCTGACTACCTGGAAGTGTCTCAGGGACCCTGGGGTCTGTGGAACAGCTTTGAGAATGATTATTTAAGAGTGTCATATTCTCTGGAGTACAACATTGGCACAATTTCCTGGAGATCATTTGGATCATAGTTAGACATCAAAACAGAGGAGGGGAAACCTCATTGAAATTTTTTCTAGACATATCCAGATCTAGAGGTAATAGAAAATTATTAGATCCTTGGTGGCGATAATAAACATAAAATATTATCTTAGAAATGAACAGGTTATTTAAATTTGCTGAATTTGTTTTTCTGTCTACACAATGGGGATCCTAATACCTGTAAATCTGATAATTAGATGAGATGATTACGTACATGAAACAGTATTTGTGAAATTTAAGGTGTTGTGTAAAAGGAGTGTATAGCATGATGAAATCACTTATTGCCTTCTGGGCAGATAAAGTACATTATGAAAATAATGACCAATGGTTATGCAACTGTATATGAAGAGTACTCTACCAAATCTAGGGGCAGAAATGACCTCTCTGTAGGATTTGTCCTCTGGTCATCTCAGTGGGAAACATGTGGCTAGAGAAATGGGTCCCAGAAGTGAAAATAGAGACTTGGGGTTTAGTTACCTAGTGATTATGTTGAAACCTTAATCTACAGGAGATATAATTTCCTACAGGAAATGTAATATGAGAAATATAATAATATTTTTAAAGGATGATCACTCAGAAGAGAAGGTAGAATGAGTGAGAAGAGGTTGAAGGCAAGCCTTAAGGAGTACATTCATTTAGGGGAATGAAGGAGAAGAGAATCTGGAGATGGAGTTTTCCTTGAATTAACGACTAATAATTCCTGAAAGCGTAAAGGTCACTAAGCAGATGCTTTCCTCTTGTACTTTATCACCTAAAACAGAGTCAGTTGCCTCTGTTTATCTAGTTCTTCATGCGCAAAATGGAAATCTGAATTTTTAATGTCCCTTCTTCAAGCATCTACCCTGTGGCTCTATATTTTTAACTTAAAATGGTTCATCTTCTTTTTCCTTTCTCCTCCTTTTTATCCTCCTCATCCTCTTATTAATCTTCATGTTTTCTCAGTATGAAGGATCCTCAACATAAGAATATGAGCTAGGAGTTTAGAAACCCTAAAAGAATGACATGGTGAAGAGGTTCATGGCAGCAGGTTCTCCTAGGAACAGAAATTTCTTTCCAAGTCATAATCGACCCACCATGGAAATGCTCCTTCTCTGGCATCATAGTAGTCTGCCCCCTGGATAGCAGGGGTAATCCATCTACTTCTTTTATTTTTTATTTTTATTACTATTCAAGTACAGTTGTCTCCATATTCCCTCCACCCACCTTTACCTCCCACCCTCAATCCTACCCTCATTTTGGCTTTGTCCATGGGTCCTTTATACATGGTCCTTGACCCTTCCCTTCCCCTCCCCCCCTTATCCTTCTCCCCCTTCCTGCTGGTTACTGCTGTTTGTTCTTTATTTTAATGTCTCTGGTTCTATTTTGCTCACTTCTTTGTTTTGTTAATTAGGTTCCACTTGTAGGTGAGGTCATGTGGTATTTGTCTTTCATCACCTGGCTTATTTCTCTTAGTGTAATTAATGCTCTCCAGTTCCATCCATGCTGTTGTGAAGGGTAGGAGCTCCTTCTTTCTTTCTGCTGCTTAGTATTCTATTGTGCAAATGTACCATAGTTTTTTGATCCACTCATTTGCAGAAGGGCAGTTAGGTTGCTTCTAGCACTTGGCTATTGTAAATTGTGCTGCTATGGACATTGGGGTGCATAGGTTCTTTTGAATTGGTGTTTCAGGATTCCTAGGGTATAATCCCAGCAGTAAAATTGCTGAGTCAAAAGGCAGCTCCATTTTTAGTTTTTGGAGAAAGCCCATACTATTTTCCACAGTGGTTGCACCAGTCTGCATTTCTGCCAACAATGTACTAGGGTTCCCTTTTCTTTTCTTTCTTTTTTTTAAGATTTTATTTATTTATTTTTAGAGAAAGGAGAAGGAAAGGAGAAAGAAGGGAAGGAAAAACATGTGTAGTTGCCTCTTGCACACCCTGCAGCAACCTAGGCATGTGCCCTTACTGGGAATCGAACCCATGACCCTTTGGTTCGCAGTGTGGCGCTCATTCCACTGAGCCACACCAGCCAGGGCCTTAGGGTTCCCTTTTCTCCACAGCCTTGCCAGCACTTGTTGTTGATTTGTTTATGATGACCATTCTGAACAAGGTGAAGTGGTATCTCATTGTGGTTTTTAATTTGCATCTCTGATGGCTACTGATGCTGAGCATCCCTTCATATGTCTCTGGACTCTCTGTCTGTCCTCCTTGGAGAAGTGTATGTTCAAGTCCTTTGCCCATGTTTTAATTGGATTGTTTGTCTTTCTGATAGGGAGTTGTGTGAGTTTTTTATATATTTGGGAGATCAAACCCTTGTCTGAGGTATAATTGGCAAATATATTTTCCCATATGGTTGTTTCCCTTTCATTTTACTGGTATTTTTTTTAGCTGTGCAGAAGCTTTTTATTTTGATGAAGTTCCATTTGTTTATTCTTTCCTTTATGTCCCTTGCTCTAGGGTACATATCAGTGAAAATATTGCTGCATGGAACATCTGAGATTTTCTTGCCTATGTTCTCCTCTATGGCTTTTATGGTGCCATGACTGATATTTAAGTCTTTTATCCATCTTGAATTTATTTTTGTGTATGGTATAAACTGGTGGTCAAGTTTCATTGTTTTGCATGTATCTGTCCGGATCTCCCAAACCCATTTCAAGAGGCTATTTTTACTCCATTTTATGCTTCTGTCCCCTTTGTCAAATATTAATTGACCATAGAGATATGGATTTATTTCCAGGCTCTCTATTCTGTTCCATTGATTTATGTGTCTGTTCTTATGCTGATATCAGACTGTTTTGATTACAGTGGCCTTGTAATATAGTTTGATATTAGGTATTATGACCCCTCCTACTTTGTTCTTTCTCAAAATTGCTGTGGGTGCCTTTGATTTCTGAATATTGACTTTCTATCCTACTGTTTTGCCAAATTCACTTATTAGGTCAAGTAGTTTTTTGGTGGAGTCTATAGGGTTTTTTATGTACACTGTCATGTCATCTGCAAAAATGACAGTTTTACTTCCTCCTTTTCAATTTGGATGCCTTTTACTTCTTTTTCTTGTCTGATTGCTATGGCTAGGACTTCCAGTACTATGTTGAATAGAAGTAGTGAAAGTGGACATCCTTGTCTTGTTCCTGACCTTAGTGGGAAAAGGTTTTAGTTTTTGCCCATTGAGTATGATGTTGGCTGTAGGTCTCTCATATATGGCCTTTATTAGGTTGAGGTATGCTCCCTCTACTCCCACTTTGCTGAGTGTTTTTTATCATAAATGGGTGTTGTACATTATCAAATGATTTTTCTGCATCTATTGATATTGATATTGATGTGTGATTTTTATCTTTCCTTTTGTTTATGTGATGTATTACATTTATTGATTTGTGAATATTGTACCATCCTTGTATCCCTGGGATGAATCCCACTTGATCATGGTGTATGATGTTTTTAATGTTTTTCTGGATGCGGTTTGCCAGTATTTTGTTGAGGATTTTAGTGTCTATGTTCATCAGCGATATGAGCCTATAGTTTTCTTCTTTTGTTTTGTTTTTATCTAGTTTTGGATTTAGGATGATGCTGGGCTCATAAAAAGAGTTTGGGAGTCTTCCTTCTTCTTGGATTTTTTGGAATAGTCTGAGAAGGATAGGTGTTAGCTTTTCTTTAAATGTTTTGTGAATTCTTCTGTGAAACTATCTAGTCCAGGGCTTTTGTGTGTTGGGAGTTTTTTACTACTGCTTCAATTTCACCAGCTGTTATTGGTCTCTTCAGGCTTCCTGCTTCTTCTTCATTCAGTTTTGGAAGATTATATATTTGTAGAAATTTGTCCATTTCACCCAGGTTTTCAATTTTCTTGGTGTATAGTTATTTGTAGTAATTTCATACAATCATTTGTATTTCTGTGGTATCAGTTGTACTCTCTCTTCTTTCATTTCTGATTGTGTTTATTTGAGACCTCTCTCTTTTTTGCTTGATGAGCCTGCTTAAAGGCTTGTCCTTGTCAATTTTATCTTTTCAAAGAACCAGATCCTGGATTTAATGATCCTTTGAATTATTCTTTTAGTCTCTGTCATTTAATTCTGCTCTGACCTTGGTTATTTCCTTCCTTCTACTCACTCTGGGCTTTGTTGTTATTCCTCCAGTTCTTGTAGATGTAGGGTTAGGTTGTTTATTTGAAATGTTTCTATCTTTTTTTAGTTAGGCTTGTATCACTATGAACCTCCCCCTCAGGGCTGCCTTTTCTGTGTCTCATAGGTTTTGGACTGCTGTATGTTCATTTTCATTTGTTTCCAGGAACTTTTTGATTTCTTCCTTGATCTCATTATTAACCCATTCATTGTTTAATAGCATACTCTTCAATCTCCATGAATTTGAATGTTTTTGAGTTTTTTTCTTGAGATTGCTTTCTCTTTTTCATCCCTTGTGGTATGAGAAAATGCTTGATATAATTTCAATTTTCTTGAATTTGTTGAGGCTTGTTTTCTGTTGTATCATGTGATCTATCTTTGAAAATGTTCCTTGTGCATTTGAAAAGAATGTATATTTTGATTCTTTGGGATGAAAGTATATATATATATATATATATATATATTAGTTAATTCCATTTGAAGTAGGGCATTGTTCAATGCTGCAATATCTTGTTTGGAAGATCTATCCATTTTTGACAGTGGGTGTTAAAATACCCTACTATAATTGCGTTGCTGTCTGTATCTTTCTCAAAGTCCTCTTAAGTTTTTTCTTATATATTTCACTACTTCTATGTTGGGTGCATATATGCTATTAATGTTTATGTCTTCTTGATGGATTCTTCCCTTGAATATTGTGAAGTGTCCTTCTCTGTCTCTTTTATGGCTTTTGCTTTGAGTCTATTTTGTCTGATATAAGTATTGCTACTCCAGCTTTTTTTTCCTGTCCATTTTCTAGGAATATTTTTTTCCAGCTCTTCACTTTCAGTCTGTGTAGGTCTTTTGTTCTGAGGTGGGTCTCTTGTAGGCAGCATATGTGCAGGTCATGTTTGTTTATCCATTCAGCTACACTGTGTCTTTTGATTGGAGCATTAGACCATTTACAGTTAAGGTTATTATTGATAGGTACTTATTCATTGCCAATTTACTCCCTCATACCTGTGTTCCTCTCTCTCATAGTATTTTTCTTCCTGTTCTTATAGCAGTCCCTTTAGCATATGTTGCAGTGCTGGTTTGATGGAGGTGTATTCTTTTAGCCTTCTTTTGTCTGGGAAACTCCTCTATCTACTTTCCATGCTCTCTGCTGGGTTTATAAATGTCAATGCAGTGTTTAAGTCAGCCTCACGAAGACTCCATTTCCAAAGAAAGTCAAACCATAAATGTCTCTGGTGGTTTTATATTTCACTCTTTTGTGTATTTTTCATGGAGAGCTACCACATTTTGCCATGTATAATGCACAAATTTTTGAGGGGAAAAATAAGGATGCGTGGATAGTACTAATTCCATATCTATATAAATGTTTTTAATTCTATTATGTATGCTTATGCATTAAAAGTATAACTATAGAAAGCAATAATGATATCCATATGAAAAATAATACCCCAGAATATGGTAATTCAGGTTGTTTCTAAATATAAGTAAATAAAATATTGAATTAAAAAATTAAAATGAAAGATTTTCCCCAGAAAGTTTGGGCCAAAAATATGGATGTACATTGAATATGGGAGTGCATTTTACCTGGCAGAATACAGTATGTGTTTTCTATTTGTGACCTCTGGTCCTGCAGCAGTTACACTTTATTCTGTGCTATCCTGAAGACATGTTTTTGCAATAGATTTCTGACTTTTGGACCCATTTGATTGAATTGATTCATATAAATAAAATGCTCTTGCCCTGGCTAGTGTGTCTCAGTGGGTTGAGTCCTGGCCTGCAGACTGATCTGATTGCTGGTCAGCCTGGGTTGCAGGCCAGGTCCCCGTTGGGGGCATGTGAAAGACAACTAATCAATGATTCTCTCGCGCATGGATGTTTCTCTCCTCTCTTTCTCCCTCCCTTCTCCTATCTCTAAAAAACAAATAAAATCCTCTTTTTATGTTAGTTTTTCATTCTTTCTTGGTAATGCTGTAGAGCCCAAAAATCTGTGTTACAAGAAACATATACTATTTAAAGGATATCCCAGAAAACTGTCTTCAGGATTTATGGTGTTATAAAAGTGGACATCAATTCCCAGCTGAGCTTATCCAAGTTTGACTATACAGATGGCTGTATATACTGACCTTCAAATCCCTGCGGGGGGATTTATAATGCCTTTTCTCCTCCCTCTTTAATAACTTGATTCAGTGTCTAATAGTCATCCCGATTGTGAAGTTTTTTTTCTCATGTCTGACTTAAATCTTTCCACCTGCATGTTAACCACGTTTCTTTGCCCTTTGACCTCAATAGAGGTGGGAAGTAGGCAGGTAATATTACTCTTCTGTATCTTCATCTGTTGAAAAATCATGCTTCATCCATTGTACAAATCAGTGATAATAAGAAACTCAATATTTTTACAGAAAAATACATATAGGTTCATTCTATAGGGGATAGACATGATTTTATTTCAGCATCAAGAGACTATTTAAAAAGTAACATTAGCACATGCCTCTAGAAAATTCCAAACATAACATACGTAAAATAAAAAGTGAAAGTACCTTTCCCTCTCCCTACCATCTTGCTCTTAGGTGTAACCTTTGTTCATAAATTAGTATCTTACCTTCTAGGCCTTTTATCTATAACTAGGAAAGAAAGTAGGTAAATAAATATATAAACAAATAATGAGAAAAAATAAAATAAAGGTGCATACTAATAGTATGGCAGTATGTTTTCCATTGTGATTTGTTTCTGTCATTTCATTCTTATTAGGATTTTTGGCTACTCAGCATAAAATACCATGAAGAAACTTAATCATACAGTTGTGCCTCATTTTAAACATTACATGTATATTGTAAAAATTATGTTAAATCGTTAAATTTAATTACATTTAAAATGTATGAAGAGATTGATACAACCACGGAACACTGGCAGTGTCAGCTAAAGCTAAGTGTACGCCCACCCAGCACTTTCACTCCAGAGCATTTATTCAATACCCACGAGTGTTCTTGTTTGACAGAAGGCATGTGTTCGAATGTTCTCAACACCATTATTTATAATGGCCTCAAATTGTAAAACCCAAGGGTCCATCAAAGCAGAATAGATAAAGAAACTGTAGTCATATAGAACAATGAAATATAGTAAAAAAAAAAAAAAAGACAGAGTATGGATAATGTTAACAAATGAAGCTAGACACAAAAGAGTGCTTATGTAAAATTCCATTTATATGAAGCTCAAAAGCAGACAGAAATAATCTGTGTTGATGGAGATGAGAATAATGGTAAACCTTTGTGGGATTATTGACTGGATAAGTATACAATGGAGTCTTCTAGAGTGCTAGGCATATTGTATGCCTTGATCTGGGTCGTGGTTACATAAATAGGTACATATGTAAACATGAACTGAACTGTACACTTAAGATTTGTATGCTTTATGCCATGACTGGTGTGGCTTAGTGGACTGAGTGCTGACCTGCGAACCAAAGGGTCGCTGGTTCGATTCCCTTTCAGGGCACATGCCTGGGTTTTGGGCCAGGTCCCTAGTGGGGGGCACATGAGAAACAACCATACATTGATGTTTTTCTCCCTCTCTTCCCTCTGTCTAAAAATAAATAAATAAAATCTTTAAAAAAAGATTTGTATGTTCTATGTTATGCTTACCATTTCCATTACACCTGAGGCTTCTCAGTCTAGAAGTTGCTCCTGCCTTTTGGCAAGTGGGCTCCTTCTTTGTTGCAGTGCCTTTTCCCTCCTTCTAGGCTCGGCCCTTTGGGGCAGCTGAGAGTGGGAGGTTTGTTTTTATTGTTCGTTTGGTTCATCATTTAGTACTCTTTGATTCCTCTTTTACCTTCCAGGGATTTATACTTCAATTAAAAAAAATACTATAAAAATGATGATATAATAGTATTATTATATTAAAAAATCTGAGTTCAGTTGTAGCTATAATTATTTGAATGTTCACATTTCTGTTGTTTCTCGGTTTCCTGGTATAGCTTAGTACAGTTATGTCTCCCAACTGAAAATTTCATTCAGGTTATAGTCTAATATATGTATTGCTTTATAGCTGTATATCTTTTTCATAACTGTGGAAATTTGGGTATGGACTTTCTCTTAGGTTATGAAAATGTTCTCGCATTATATATTAGTGACAATTGCACAACTCTGACTATACTAAAAGCCACTGAATTGTATACTTCCATGATTAATTTTACAGTTTCTGAATTGTATCTCAGTAAAGCACTTATTTTAAGAAGAGCTATTGGAAATAAGGATGTTATTATGAAAACAAAATTTAGCCAAAATTTAAAGATAAATCAAGAAAATCTCCTAAAATGTAGAAAGAAGAGGACATTGAAAAAATAAAAAAGATCAAAGAGAGAAATTAAAGAATAGAAAATTAGCACAATAAGAATGTGAGGCTTTCCCAGATGTGAAGAAAGGCATGGTCAAGTTGAATAGGCTTACCAAAAAAAAAAAAAAGTGAAAAGAATAAAAACCCTCTAAACTAGACATAATCACCGTGAATCCTCAGAGCAAAAGAAAACGAACAATTCTGAGGGCCCCAAGGAGGGGAAAGAAGGAGCACAGCCACAGGGGAACAAGTGTGAGAGCAGCACGCATTCCTCATCAGCAGCCCTGAAGACCAGAAGGTAACGAAGCAAGATATTGTTATAAACAAGAACTCTAGACCCAGATAAAACTCTGAGGGCAAGAAAAAGCCTTTTTAGACATAAAAGAACCTTGCTTTCTGCATACCTTTTCTGAGAAAGGTACCTGAGCATGTCCAGCAAAACAAGGAGTACCCCAAGAAAGAAAATTCAGGGACTTAAGAAACAGTGTTCCAACAGAAGAGGGCAACAGAGGGAGTTCTGGGCTGCTGGCTGTGCAGAAAGGCCTGGAGAACCGTCCACCCAGGATGACTTGGAGAGTGATGGGGTTTGGTAGTAAAGTGTTCAGAAAGGAAAAGAAACAAAGAAACCACAGACTTCAAAGATAAGATAATACATTTGAGATTAGAATATTTTAAATCTTTGATTAAGGATGATAATGTCCCTTACCCAGAAGAAATCCTTTGAGCATTCTAGGAGCCAAGTGTGTTATATCATAAAGAAATGTAATCATAGCACCTCGTTTTATAATCCACAATGATGCAAACACTACTGATGGATTGTGGACTTCCAAACCAAACTGCAAAGAAGCACAGAAGACTGAATTATAGTTAGAGAAGAAAATATAAATGCACTCAATTTTGACCAAGTGAAAATAAAAGTAAAGATTACTTGAAAGATAAAAGGGAGAAATAAGAAGTGAAGTGAAGGGGAGGTTAATATCCTCTTCTTAGAAGATGAAAAGGCACAGATGCCATCTGTAGTTGACAGAACAAAAAGGAAAGTTTAAGTATATAATGTTAAGTTACAAATATAATCAACAGATGGGAGCAAAAATGTTTGAAATCTTTTGCCTGCTTCTGGACGATGTCACCATCTCTTTGTTGTTGTGTGTTCCCCTCTTTTTAGTTCCTTTCTGTCATTCTGACAGAATGAAGAGAGGCCGTAAACCTATGCCGTACACTCAGTCTACCCTTCACGCCTTTTGTACGTTTACAAAACTCCAAACCATCTTTCACACACAAGATTCTGGCTCTCTTATGTCAACTGTTGAATTAATTACTTGAAAATTTCTCTGATGGTGCTGTCTACCAACCAGTAGTTTAATTTTAATAGAGTTGTCTCTTTTGTCTAAATATTAGATGGGCATTTTTACTATCATATATGTATTCCTGGAAAACTTGCTTGGCAAAATTGCATGCTAAATTATCAGGGCTCTTGATAAAAAAAAATATCATTAGCAGAAGCCCATTCAAAATCTATGCAAATTTCTGATTAGAGCACTAACAAAACCAATAAAAATATGAGCACAGTTAAAAAGATATGCTAAATTTTTATAAATAACAAAATGTTACAGCATATATATGAACCAAAAAGAATTAAAGGTAGCTCACTGGAAAAGGTGTAAAAGAGGTGTTGAGGCTGTTTAGGTATGGAGGCAAAGCCCAAATGCACTGAAGGTCAGGTAGAGTCAAGCAGGAAGTTCTTTTGAGACAGGACACATGGCGAAGCGGAGCAAAGGGAAGGACCGAGGATGCTCTGTTCTACAGTGACCTGCACTGTTCAGCTGCGTTCATTTACTTTGCGATCCTCTGCTGCTACTTGTGGCACAAAGTGTTAAAATAATGAGAACAAATAACAAATGAATAGATGTAACTTTTTTGTAATATTGAAATTATTCCCATTTGCCAATTGTGAGTTAATAAACCAGAGTTTTGGCCAAACAGATTCTATTTAAATTTTCTTTTCAGAAATTGGTGGTATGTTTTAAAAGATTGCATTTATTTATTTTATACAAAGGGGGAGGGAGGGAGAAAGAGAGGGAGAGAAACATCAGTGTATGGTTGCCTCTCCCACATCCCCTACTGGGGACCTGGCCTATAACCCAGGCATGTACCACTGGGAATTGAACTGGTGACCCTTTGGCTCACAGGCCTACGCTCAATCCACTGAGCTACACCAGCTGGGCTCTATTTAAATATTTTAATGTACTTTGCCTTTATTATATTAGAAAAGTGATTGAGGAGAGATAAATGAAATGCTGATTTCTGGAAATGCAAATCTTAAAATACATAAGTTTCTTTATTTAAATTCCACACACTAGGTTTTCATTAATGTTTTCAGGAAAATGAATAAAAATATGGAATGACATTATTATTTCCTGTACTAAGAGTTTTTTTTTTTTTTAAGATTTTATTTATTTATTTTTAGAGAGGGAAGGGAGAGGGAGAGAGAGAGAAACATCAATGTGCGGTTGCTGGGGGACATGGCCTGCAACCTAGGCATGTGCCCTGACTGGGAATCGAACCTGCGATGCCTGGTTCGCAGCCTGCGCTCAATGACAGCCAGGGCTATTTCCAATGCAGCTCAATGCGAGCTATGCCAGCCAGGGCTATTTCCTGTACTAAGAGTTTTAAAAAACATTACAGCGTACTAAATATGCTATTTTAGACAAAATTTCTGATGGTGGTTGCTTTCTACTGCTAAAATGTAGCTTTATGATTTAATCAAACCTGGCACTGAATAAATAGTCTTTAAGAATATCAACAAGGAATCATCTATGTGTAGGTATTTTAAATATATTTTTATATGTCACAAAACAAGTTGAGTTATAATTTATCAAGTATATGCAGTAAATAGAAAAATAGGCTCTATTAATACATTTGAATTCAATTAAATTTTTAAAGAATCACAGATTTATCAAAATATTAAATCCTTTTATTTTCCAAATCTGTCCTTTTTTCCCCAAGAGGTAATTAATTATATTTTAATGAGTTTTAAAATATATAGAACTGATGGTTGATAAGGTTTTATATTTTTCTCCTAGCTGAATTAAAATCAGAAGCCTGTTGCTGTTTCTTAGAAACTATATGAAGAAGAAAAGAAAGCATAATAGTTATCCTTACTTGAAAGCCATTTTTCAAATTTCAAATTGTCAGTTTTCAAAAAGTTGGTGTGTATTAGTCAGTCTTGCTATAAAATAACCTTTGTTTTTATGCTTTTAAAAAACGTTTTGCAAAGCTTTCTGGGTTGACATTTTGAAGTCACCATGTAAATCTGCCTGACAAGTGTTTTGGGGGTTTTTTGGTAATGTGAGATTTGAATAAATGTCCTGTCTATGGCTTTTTCAGCACCTGGTTCTAGTTGCTTGCTGTTTCAGTTGTTAGAGGCTGACAAGCTTTCTCAAGTCATTACTTTCACAGTAGAATTTGTGGTAGTGTTTTAGTTGATTTAGACTTGCTTTGTGTAAGGTCATGATTAAGTTTAAAACTTCGTAAGTGTAACTAGCCTATACTTTAAAACATTGTGTGAAGTATTCTTTTACTAAATTCCAATGAGCATTTATGGATTTTTAGCAAAAATTCTGCTTTCTTGTCATATCTTACGAAGTATTAGTGGCTTGTGTGTGTAAGAAAAGGATATACAGAGGGGAACAGAATAAAGCAGCTAGGGTGAATGATTGCCAGATTCACAATGTAGTGTCTGTTGGCATTTCCTTTATGAAGTGTACCCACTTGTTCCTTGGATCACAATCCATATGTGGGAAGGTGGCGTGTAAGCGTGGTTACTGATCTGAGCAAGGAAATGCTAACTGGATAAAGAGTTCAACTGTATTTTTGAATCAGAGACACTCTTATCTTTGCATTGAAATCTAAACAGATCCTCTGGTGACTTTCTCTGATGATTTTCATTCCTTCCAGTCTCTAAAAGACAGTTATATTATGAATAGATTGTACATATGTTGAGCCTGTTTAATTCCTCCACTTCCAGTTGATAGAGTTGGAGGGATGGGCAGTTTCATATCACACGGAGACATTCACACTTTAAGACATTTTGTATTTTCCTTTAGCAGTACTTATCACCAGATTGATTAAGCACTTGTTTTTATGATTGTTTTTGACTATCTCTCATGATAGGCAAAACTCTGTGTTTCCAGGAGCCGCACTGCCATCACCTGCAGTACCGTGTATAAACAAATACTGGAGCTCATAGTGGTCTTAAATTTGCACCCATTTTGTGTAAAAATTATATCTTAGTAAACGTGACTCAAAACCAGAGTTCTTGAGGCTCCTCTCTATTAGTATTTAAGCAAGCAAATCATTAGCTTGGTGTTTTGTGAGTCAGGAAGGAACTCCTGCTGTACCAAGGGCCCAAAGGAGCTTGTGGAACTCAACTCCCTGCTTGCATTTCTGCTAGTATTATCCTTTAGATGCTCACCCTGATAAACTGGTAAGGAGCTTCAGATTCTTAATCTCTTCAAAAAACACAATGAAAAAGAATATGTTACAGGCTTATGTTTCTTCAGTCAAGGTCTTTATTTTTGTGTGTATATTACGATCTGTAGCAAAAACCACTTGTTAAGTGATATCTGCCATTTAGCACTGTGTAAGACACCCAACTCGCAGTGACTCAGGTGGGGCTAAGCGATGCAGCTCATGCCTTGCTTGCTGCCTCACAGAGTGGCTGTGAGAATGAGAGGAGGGTGTGGCTGCACTGCGGAAACTGTGAAGTGCTACATAAAGACAGGTGGCTTCATCGCCAAGTGTTAACAAACCTCGACGTAACAGACAAACCTGGATAGTAGGTGTTGGACAGCAACCCACAAAGACGGCATGGGTAACATGCGCAGGAAAGATTTACTTGACTTGCATCTACGTTTGGTCCCATTGCTTTCCTCTTGCCCCACAGGGAGAATGTGTGGTGTTCAGCAGTTTCGTGCACTGACAAATGGCAGGCATTAAACTGGACGGACTGGAGAGTGAGAAGTGACTCAATCAAAGGACTGCTATAGGCAAAAATGAAATAGAGGCTCTGAAGGAGTGACTCTTCAACAGTTTTTGCTGTTCATTTGTTTATGTTTTTGTACAGCTCTAGTTTTTTATGGTGTGGGTTTTCGGGTTTCAGTCTAGGTGATCGTTGTAGCAAAAAGAGCACTAGACTCTTTGTTCTGGTGTCTTATCTTCCAGTGTTTTTGCCACCCTGGTTTTCCATACATTTTTGCCGGTGTAACAGCCAGCTTTTATTGCTTTATTGTCATGAACCCACGACACCAGCAATAATGTTTTAGCTATAGTCATAGCAGATTTCTCCTTTTATATGCATATACAATTAGGAATCTTATCTTTTGGCCTCTTAGATTGCTAAATCATGTGTCTTGGAGAGGTATTTCATGTTGAACTCAACAATTTATTCGTACAACTTTATTTGAGAACTTGGTTACAGGGTATTGCAGAATTAGAAAACAAATTCTACCAGCAGTAGACCTTGGCCAGATCACTTAACAGCTGTTTCCTCACTTGCAATTTGCAGGTAATAATTTCAATTGCACTGTTGTCACCATGTTGTTGTAAGTATCACAATAGCTTAGCGAAGCTTGCAGTCAACTCTGAAGTCCAGTGCCGATGTAAGGCAGTTAATATTATTAATGGCACTCTTCTCATTATCTTCACCACTTCCAGGAGAGGGCTCACTGATAAATTACTATGTTTCTCCAGGGAGAGTCACGCCAGCACAGCTCATGTCCTACATTCAGCTCTTCAAGAACAACCTCAAAGCTCTAGTGAATCACTGTGGGCTCCTGCAGCTCGGACTGGCCACGGTTCAAACCCTGAAACACCCCCAGACTGCCAAGTGGGACAACTTCCTGGCTTTTGAAAGGCTCCTTCTCCAGGTATGTTGCTGTGGGAGCTCCTTGGGGTATTAGTGGTGAAAATTATCACTTCCAGAGAAAAACACTGATATTTATTGTGGTCTCAGTAATAAATCATATTTTTGATATTTGTCCTATATCGTATTCTTGTGCCCCAAATTAGAATTTATATAGAAACTTTTTCCGTACCTTTAAAAATATTTTTTTTGACAATGACATCTTTGGCTGCTCACTCAGGACTAAGAATGGCTTTTGAACATTTGACTAACCTTTGGAAACCTCTTTTCAATTACAGGCCACCTGGACCTTTCTTGGTCTTCATTGCGTCTTATTCAGTTCTTGCTACTTTGCCTGTAGGATGTTTTGTGCCTTCAAATGATGCTTAGTAAAAGATGAAGAGAGGCAAACTCCATTTGTAGTTTTATGAAGAAATTTGTATGTGGGATTGGACCTTTTCATGATTGATGAAATGTTTTCATGGAAAACTTTTGTAAAAAGATGTATTTAAAAAAATTTTACATTATTTCAAACTTACATAACATAGTATGACAAATATCTGTGTATTCTCCATATAACTCAATATAATTTACTAGTTTTTAATATTTTATATCCTTTCTCTTTAAAGAAATAAAACTAGAGGTAAATCAAGTTGAAGAATCTCTGATACTATTCCCTCCCCTGGCATTCTCTGACTCTGGATTACTTGTTTCTTTATTTCTATTGAATATTTATCTTTCCATAAATAATACAGATTATTTTTATGGGTTTTACTTTTATGTAAGTGATGTCATACTATCAATATCCCTAAACAACCTACTTTTTCAACATTCTATTTTTTAAATATTGAAAACAATAGGTTTATTGCACGTGGAGTTATAAATGTTCAGTACATAATTAGTAGGGTTTTCATTCAGGGATTATATTCTCTGCTAAAAAGAGTTTCAACATTCTCTTTTTAATATAATCCAGATTGACATGCGTAGATCTAGTTCATTCATTTAAACTGTACCAAACTATTCGGTTACATAGATATACAATGATGAATCTAATTCATATTGATGCATAGTTAGGCTGTTCCATATTTGTGTGTGTGTGAGTATGTGTGCGACTAGAAGGAATGTGATGAGCATCCTGGAACAGGTCTTTGGACACACGTGTGCAGAGTCCTCTAGGAGATGTACCTTGGGAAGGATTGTTAGATTATTGACCATACGTGTTGTGGAGTTGACTGAATGTCACCAAATAGATCACCAGAGAAGTTGAACCAGTCGCCCTTTCTGTTAGGAATGCGTGCCAGCTGTCTTCCAGCATCACGTCCAGCACTCAGGATTTTCAAACATAAACATTCCTATGGTGGGTGTGTATAAATTTGCAATTCTCTGACTACTATGAGGTCGAGCATCTTTTCTAATATTTATTGGCTATTCAGTCTTCCTCTTCTATCAATTGCTTATTCTTTTACTTTGCCCATTTTTTTCTCTTGGGTAATAGCAAAAACTGTTTTACATCATAGATATTTCTAGACTGGGGTTTGTCTTTTAATTTCAATTCCTATATATTTTATTGAATAAAAGTTTTAAATTTTGATGGAGTCTAGTTAATTAATATTATCCTTTATGGTTTATGCATATTTATGTTTTATATTAGAAATCCTCTTTTACCCCTAATTTCTAAATATATTGTTTTATTTTCTCTACTAAGAATTAATGTTTACTTTTGCATTCAAATTTTTAATCCACCTGGAACTTATTTTCATTTATGTTATTAGGGTCTGATTTTCTTTTCTCCCATATGGATAGCCTGTTTCCCCCACACCATTTATAAAATATTCCATTGTACCATAGAGTACTTATCCAACAGTCATTTTTCTTTTTCTAATGTTGACAGAACACCAGTTTTGTTCCATGTCTACTCTTCTCCCACATGACTGAGGCAGAGCCTGATTCATCTCAGGCCATATTGGTATTCTCATTTTCCCACTTAATGACTGGTTTAGCAGGTCTAGCCAAAGAGAGGGAAAGGGAAGTTTGCTGAGGGTGACTCTAGGGAAGATTTCCTTTTGCTCATATAGAAAGATATACAATGAAGAAACAAGGTCCTTTGTAAGCCTCTTATATGTTTGTGACATTTTGAGCATTTCGTAATAATGATGAGAGCTAGTTCACTGGTATCCTGAGGAAGAGAGAACAGAACCTAAATCTTTAATGATGACTTTGAGCCTTACCTCAAAATATTTGGTTTGTGAAATAATTCTTCTCATTATTTGAATCATTTTAACAGTTAGATTTTGTTATTTGTAACCAAAAATATTTCTCCTTTTCCCACTGGTATGTAATGTACTAAGATCTCATGTAAAGGTGGTTTTATTTACCAGCTTCTAGTATTCCAGTGTTCAATTTATTCACCACAGAATTAGCACCACTGCATTTTAAAACCAATATGCCTATTTTATGTTTTTCTCTATAAAAGAGACTTATTAGATTTATTCATGAGTATTTTAAAGATTTTGATGCCATTATGAATTGAATTTTTAAAAGTTTATAATACTTTATTACTGGCATATGTAGAAATACTCTTTTTTTTACTTACAGTTAACATATAATATTAGTTTCAGGTGTACAACCCGGTGATTAGTATTCTATAATTTACTAAGTGATCACCCCAATAAATCTGGCACCCATTGGACATGACACATAGTCATTAAGATATTACCAACTGACTATACTCCCTGTGCTGTGCTTTCCATCCCCTTGAATGTCCTGGAGCTACCAGTTTGTACTTCTTAATCCTTCCACCTTTTTCACACATCTCCTAACCCCTCTCCCATCTTGTAACCTTGGGAGTGTTCTCTGTACCTATCATTCTGCTTCTGTTCTGCTTGTCTGTTTATTTTGTTTTTTAGATTTCACATGTAAGTGAAATCATATGGTACTTGTCTTCCTCTGTGTGACTTATTTCACTCAGCACAGTACCCTCTAGGTCCCTCCGTGTTGTTGCAGATGGGAAGGTGTCATTCTTTTTTATGGCTGTGTCATAACTGTACATATGCTTCAGTTTATCTATTCATCTATAGGTGGACACGCAGGTTGCTTCTATATTTTAGTTACTGTAAGTAATGTTGCAATGAACATATGAATGTATTTTTTGATTTTATGTTTTGGGTTTCTTTGGATAAATATGTAGAAGTGGAATTGCTGGGTCTTCTTTTGTCTCTTGTGATACACCCTTTGTTTTAAAGTTTATTTTGTCTGGTATAAGTATTGCTACCCCAGCTTTTTGTTTGTTTGTTTGCCTGTTTCCATTTCCATGAAATATCTTTTTCCATGCCTTTACTTTCAGTCTGTGTGATCTTTTGATCTGAAATAAGGCTCTTGAAGAGGGTCTATGTAAGGGTCTTATTTTCTTATCCATATCCATTCAGCCTCTGTATTTTTAAAAAATTATTTATTTATTTATTTAATTTAATTTAATTTAATTTAATTTTATTTTATTTTACTTTATTTTATTTTATTTTTCCCTGTTATCTTCCTCCCCTCTCCCTTCTGGTCACTGTCAGTTTGTTCTCTATTTCAATGTCTGTGGTTATATTTTGCTCACTTGTTTGTTTTGTTGATTAGGTTCCATTTACAGGCAAGATCATATGGTATTTGTCTTTTACTGACACCTGGATTATTTCACTTAGCATAATGCTCTCAAGTTCCATCCATGCTGTTGCAAAGGGTGGGAGCTCTTTCTTTCTCTTTGCTGCGTAGTATTCCATTGTGTAAATGTACCACAGTTTTTGGATCCACTCATTTACTGATGGGCACTTAGGTTGCTTCCAGCACTTGGCTATTGTAAATAGTGCTGCTATGAACATTAGGGTACATAGGTTCTTTTGAATTGGTGTTTCAGGATTCTTAGGGTATAATTTCAGCAGTGAAAATGCTGGGTCAAAAGGCAGTTCCGTTTTTATTTTTTTAGGTATCTCCATCGTGCTTTGCACAGTGGTTGCACTGGTCTGCATTCCCACCGACAGTGCAGAAAGGTTTCCCCTTTTCCACATCCTCACTAACACTTTTTGTTTATTGATTTATTGATGACAGCCATTCTGAAAGATGTGAGGTACTATCTCATTGTGGTTTTAATTTGCATTTCTCTGATGATTTGTGATGTTGAGCATCTTTTGATATGTCTGTTGGCCATCTGTCATCTCATACTGCAACTTTTGCCACAGAAGTTTCTACTGTGAGCCTTGTAATTCTGATCATTTTATAATCTCATGGGGGAAATTATCGAATTAATGGCTTGTGTTGCTACATGGGACATTTGGATATAATGTATGAGATTTAACTTAATTTAATGTAACAGTCAAGTGTTAGAGTTTTAAATTTTTCCAAGATATTTCTTTGAAAAAGACCCAGGTGAAGGACATTTGGAATTGAAGGGAGATGTATAGGCTAACATGATGGCCCATCAGGGGCTCCTGTAATTGAACTCTTTTATTAACTCAGAAGACCTCTACCCCCTTTCCCCCCACAATTCAGATCATCTGGGGATCTATAGCCAGAGAGAATAAACTTTACAAATTCTCAGAAATTTAAGTTTTTCTTTACTTTGTCCAGGTAAGTCTCTGCCTTCTAGTTCTTTGCCAAAAGAGGTGTCGTTTCCAAATGTTGGAGGGAAAAGATTGAAAAGCCTTTTTCAAAAGCAAGTATTCTTCCCTATTCCGTGTAATGATGATCTGTTGAGCACATGCTGTCTGCTGGACAGAGTGGTTACAAGACTGATGGTTTATTGGATGTACATAGTTTGTTTGGTAATGTGGATTAGGTATCAGTACATGAGCACCATTTACACCATTTTCATGGGAGTTTCTAGGATGGTCTAAGTACCTGAGTGTATTTATAGTATTGTCCCTATGAGAAAAATAAGTTCTAGAGTCTCATCAACCAATTTATAAATAGGTAAATGGCTGATTCAGAGTTGAGAACTGTATAGCAGAGGCTGGACAAGTTATGAACTGACCATGGTCCTATTGCTAGTAAGTTTCAAAGCCGGGTCAAAACTGAGATCCAGCTGATACTTAAGCCATGCCCCTCACTACTGTTTATTGCTGGATTATTTGTTCTGGGGAAAGGCATCAGAATGACTGTTGGCCACTTTCTTCTTATATTCTACTCATACTTGTGCTCAGGATAAAAAGTTTTCAAAACACAGCAGGCTCTACATAACCCATTAATAAAAATTTCAGTCTATATGCATTTAAATCAATAACTTTATGAGCACTGTAATTATTAAAATATGTTTCCTACTATTATGGTTTTTCTTGATAACACCATAAACTTGGCATCCAGGTGAAATTTCCATAGTGAGTCTTACTCCTCAGCCAGCCTTTTACACGAAACCTGATGAGACATATTTCTTTGTAAGGATACATCATCTCAGTTTCACTTTTCTCCTGCAGAATATTTCATTGTATGTTTTTCTTCTTCCCATCACATTATGATATTGTATGTTTGAATAATAAATGAGAAAGACAAATGGAAAATAGAAAATAACACCCATGAACTTCTTGTTCCTTTGCCCAGGGAAGGCATGTTGCCAGGGGTTTGGAGTTAGGTAAATTGGTGCCAAGCATCTGATTAGAAAGTGAGGGTCAAATATATGGACTAAGTGAACGATTGCTTTCAAACTGGGCCTCCCTTAGAAGCAGTGATATCATTTGTTATTCCAGCTGGAAGCCAGAGTCAGTAATCAGGCAAAGTAAGTTCAAAGCTAACAATTTTGGTTCTTTGCATTTTGCGGGCCTACCAAAAAAGTTTCACATACAGACTATGCCAGTGGCTGAAGGTACATCTGGGTGGGTCTTCGTGCTGTGAAGCACAAGGGGGGCACAACCATCTGGCTTGCTTCCCTGCACTACTGAATTTTCTGTCCTGAGCCACTCCCTCTAGCTGTTTGTGCTGTGTGGGCCTCCCCAACAGTTCTGGGATTCATTTTTTCTTTTTTAAACACCTGAGTTTCCAAGAATGGAGGGAAATAACACTGTCTAATTGATCTTTTCTTTTCTTTCCATTCTTTTATATTGGTTAGCCTTTGGAGAAACAAAGTCTTGCTTATGCCCATTCACAGGTCCCCTTGGGTATAACTCAGTGGCAAGTATCTCTGAAGGAAGCCTAGGGCTAGGCAAGCTGAATATTCTAGAGGACCTCACCACCCCACTTCTGACTTAGCATTTGAAGGTCCTAGAGGTTAACGCAACATTCGTGGGTACCTGAGACTAGGCAGTAAGCTTAAGCCTGGGTGTGGATTTCATTTCCATTTTCTATTTTTTACCACTGTCAGAGACCTAGATAGGATGAATTATTTATCGAGTTTTTTGTTTTAGTTTTGGTCTTTGTTTTGTTTTTGCTAGGGGCTGCTATTCTTCAAAAGTAGAAGTATTTGTTCACGATCTCAAGTTTTTTTCTGGTGAGGGACACTGAGCATTTGGGCAGGCTTGGTTCTCCTGAGCACCTTGCCTGAATGTTTGTGCCTTGGTATCACCCTCATCACTCCCCTCCTTACTTCTGGGTTAAGGGGCCCAGAGCAGGTGTGGAATAGTGCTGAATGGAAACCGATCAGGCTGTTTGTCTCTTTTTCTCCAGAATGTGTTAGCGCTAGAAGTGCTGAGTGTTAAATAAAACAAATCTCCTGAAGACCTACATTCTTTACCGGGAGTACTGTATTTACTGGGTGCCTCTGCGCGCCCTTTACTCAGTGTTTCCCAAGAGGAGCAGCACTAGGTTGTAGCTTGCAGGATAGTATTGTGTCATTTTGCAAACATCATGGAAATACTTATTCTAGAGTAATTTATGTCCTTTCATATCTGCACAGAAAAAACCCACTGCTGCGCAATTACATATTGTTGTACCAAATGTTTCTTTTAATTTTAATTTTATTTATTAATCCTTATGTGAGGACATATGTATTGATTTTAGAGAAAGGGAAAAGGAGGGAGAGAGAGAGAGAGAAACATTGATGTAAGAGAGAAACATTCAATTGTTTGCCTCCTGTATGCACCACGACAGGGGACTGAACCTACAATATAGGTATGTACCCTGACCGGGAATCAAACCCGTGACCGGGTTTGGTCTACGGCACAATGCACCAACCAACTAAGCCATACCAGCCAGGGCCCAAATGTTTTTAATAGAAGTCTTCCCTAACACAGTATGTAGAAACACATCTTAATATTTTTAATCTTCTGATTTTGGAGTTCTTAAGAAAAAAATAGCAAGTGAACTAAGCAAAATTGCCAAACAATTTATTCCAGTGGAAAAATGTGTTAAAAATCAATAGATTCCCACCCCTGCCACATGGAGCTTTTTGTATTATTATCTATTCATATGATTTTTTAAGTATATTTTATTGATTATGCTATTATAGTTGTCACAGTTTTTCCTCCTCTTTGTTCCCCTCCACCCTGAATCTCACTCTCACCAGCATTTCCCCGCTTAGTTCATGTCCATGGGTCATATATGTAGGTTCTTTGGCTTCTCCATTTCCTATACTATTCTTAACCTCCCCCTGTCTATTTTGTACCTATCATTTATGCTAGTTATTCCCTGTACCTTCCCCCTATTGTCTCACTTCCCCCTCCCCACTGATAACCCTCCACGTGATCTCCATTTCTGTGATTCTTTTCCTGTTCTAGTTGTTTGCTTAGTTTGTTTTTTTTGTTTATTTTTTTAGGTTCAGTTGTTAATAGTTGTAAGTTTGTTATCATTTTACTGTTCATAGTTTTTTGATCATCCTCTTTCTCTTAGATAAGTTCCCTTAACTTTTCATATAATAAGGACATGGTGATGGTGAACTCCTTTAACTGTACCTTATCTTACTTTTTTTTACCTTGCTCAGTGATCTTGTGGGAAATCACCTCATTAAGCAAACCTCAGCTTTCTCATCTATAAATTGGAGTGTTTAACAATAAAAGCAAACTCATTAAATCTTTAGAATACAAAAATTTCTGTAAAGTACTTTCCCTTTGCCTAGTTACATAGAAAACATAATACATTGTAGCCATTATTATTATTAAAAATTTTACATAGGCTATTGACAAATCAAAACTACTCTAAAAGGTTAATAAAATAGAAAACAGTATGTCATAAAGACAAAGACTGATATACATAAATCTAAGGAGTCCGTCCATATGGATAAGAAAAACATAATCATTCATCAGGAAAAAAATGATAAAGAAAATATGTGTCCAGCCATTGTACAGATGAAGAGATGAGAGTGGCCAATAACACATGATAAAAATGTTCACTTTTCCTACTAATAAAAAATGTGAACTCAAGCTACACTGAGAAGCAATTTGCCACTTCAAACAAGCAAAGACTAGGGAATGATAATTTAGTGTTGAGTAGAGCTCAATGGAGCTCATCAAAAAACATTACTATTATAGGGAGAGTGAATTTTGTCAAATACTTTGGCAATATATGATGAGATGCTTAAAAAGGTTATGTCTTTCCTGATAATTTTACTTCTGTTGGTTAATCTTTTTTGGAATTCTTGTTTATTTTATTATGGTTGTCCCAGTTTTCCCCCCTTTGCCCTCCTCCGTCTGTTCCCCACCCCACCCCTCCTCCCCACTCCCACAGTCCATCCCTATGCAGTTGTCCATGTTCGTGGGTCATTTATACCTGTTGTTTGACTACACCCTTCCTCTTCTTTCCACCATTCCCTTCCCCTCTTTCCTCTGGCAGCTGTCGGTCTGTTCCCTGTTTTCATGTCTCTGGTTCTATTTTGCTCATTAGTGTATTTTGTTCATTAGATTCCTTTTATAAGTGAGATCACATGATATTTGTCTTTCACCGCCTGGCTTATTTCACTTAGCATAATAGTCTCCAGTTCCATCCATGCTGTCACAAAGGGTAGGAATTCATTCTTCTTTCTTTCTGCTATATAGTATTTCGTTGTGTAGATGAACCACAGTTTTTTAATCCATTCATCTACCAGTGGACACTTAGGCTGTTTGACACTTGACTATTGCAGATAGTGCTGCTGTGAACATAAGGGTGCATAGATTCTTTTGAATTGGTGTTTTGGGATGCTTAGGGTATACTTCCAGCAATGAAATCACTGGGTTATAAGGCAGTTCCATTTTTAATTTTTTTGAGGAAATTCCATACTGTTTTCCACAGTGGCTAGCTGCACCAGTCTGCATTCCCACCAGTCGTGCAGTAGGTTCCATTTTCTCCACATCCTCACCAGCACTTGTTTCTATTGATTAATCTTAAGGACATAATTAGAGATGCTGATATGATTTACTTTGAAAGGTGATCATTACAATTTATTCATAATAATAAAAAATTAGGGGCAACTAAAATGTTCCACAATAGGAGAATGATGGAACACAGTATGTAGTCATTAAAATCAAGTTATTAAAGAATATTTTTAATGAGGTGAGGAAATTTTCATAGACTGTTAATAGCATAAGTGTTTATTCTTATACATATGAAAAACAAAACTACACCTAAGTATAAACCCAACTGTCCAATTATAAAGAAAGAAGAAAGTACAGGGACATTAGGTACATAAAATTAGAAGAAATAATGGAAAAATACATGAAAATGATTATCATACTTTTCAGTGAATGGTGGGTTTTCTAATTATCTATTGCCACACAGCAAATTACCCCCACACTTACTGGATTAAAGCAAGCATTTTATTATAGCTCACAGTCTGGTGTGGCAGAAATTCAAGCAGGCCTCAGCGGGGCAGTTCTTCAGCTCCACATGCAAATTAGCGAGGTGACTGGTGGTTTCGGCTGGTAGAAGGGTCGATGTGTAGAGGGTCCAAGAGGGCTTCAGCCAGATGTTTGGACTGGTAGGGAGTGGCCCAAAGGATGGGTTCAGCTGCAGGACCTACACATGGCCTCTTCAGCGTGACAGTCTCAGAGTAGTCAGACCTCTTACTTGGAGGTCCAGGTAAGAGAAAATGGCTTAGGAGAACTGTTACAGGTGGAAGCTGCTACAAGACCTTTTATTCCCATAACCTAGCCTCTGAAGTCCTAGAACATCACTTCTGAGTGACCTAGAAATGAGGGGAACACTGGACTCCACTCTTCAAGGGGGGGAAGCAAAGAACTTGTGATCATCTCGAGTCTAGTTCAGTCGGATCGAGTGGTTTTTATTTTCTTGTCCCTGCGAAGTCTGGGACAGCTTGTATTCCAGTAATACAGACAGTGTATTATCTTTTGTTCCCTTGTAAGAGCTATTTCTATATTAAGTTCACAACCTTGAATAATTTGCATAAAGCATTTGACATTTTATCTGGCGTAAGCATAGCCCTCAACAAGTGTCAGCTGCTGTCAGTATTATCTTCATTCCTTTCTCATTAGAATAGAAATGTACTGGTGGCATTGTTCATAGTGGCTCATTTAATAAGGCATTAATAAAGACACATTTTTTGTTTTGTTTCTCCTTTTTAATTTTTTTAGTTTATATTTTATTTTATTTTTCTATTACTACTTATTTCCCTTATCCCTCCTTCCCCTAATAATTACCACACTGTTGTCCTGGGCGAGCCAAACAAGATATCATGAGCAGCTGATACTTAAACTACTATGTTTTAAAGGCTGAAAAGGAATTTACCAGTTAGAGAAGGGTGGGAAAGGCACTCAAAGTAGCAGGAGCTGCATATTCAGAGTTCAGACAGGACAGGGCACGTTGCCGGGTCTTGTAGCACAGCATGGTACAAATACAAGATGCACATTTCTGGAGAAAGGGCTGAGGCTTGAGAAGAGAAAGACTAAAGTCAAGAGATAAACCCGAGACAGAACATACCAGTCTTAAAGACTGATCAGCTGTAACAGTTCCTTGAGACTTATAGCAAAAAAAATAATGATAATAAAAATGATCTGTTCACTAGTTAAAGCAATCTTACTAGTAGTTTCTGATTCAGTTTTCTTTCTTTTAACTTCAACATGAATTGTGTGTGAAAAAGACAGAATTTAAACCAAGTAATAAACTACACATGGGTAAATTTCTTTTCAAGCCAAAACAAGAAAGTGTTGGAGAAAATGACTGGCTAAGCTGTATTTCTTCTAGGTTACAGATACAGTGATTTATATTTATATATATATTTTTTTCTAAATAATCAAGAAAACCAAACATTTGTCCATCATCTCAGAATGGTTGCGTCTGCCTATTGGGCTTATTAGCTTCATTCTTGCTGTCCCGGGGCGCTCACGTTCGTGTGCCATATGGCCTCCACATCTGGTGACCAGTCCGTGTTCTTTTGGGAGGAAAAAACCAAAATTTCCTTTGAGGTACTACAAACACATTTCTGTAGAATCTGCTACTGCCCATGTCTACAAATATCTGGGTCCAAAACTAAATGCATAAAGCTGAAATTATATTACTTTTCAAAGATAACAATAATTAAATAAGACACAATACAAATTAGGGCTTAGCTTTTGGGAGCCAGTCCTTTTCTTCCAGCACATTACTGTACTTGTGATGATATCCCTTTGATGTTTTGACATATCTCTGAAATCATGATTAAATATGGTAACCAGAACTGGTACTGACTTATTGTACTGGGCAAGTCATTTGGAATCAATATTATAGGCGGAAAATGCCGTTTGGAAAAGCTCTTCTAATTTTAATGAATTTAATTTGTGTTGAAGTTCCAGGTCTTTTTTTTTTTTTTTTTTTTACTCCAAAACAGTCATTAAAGTAGTTATATCAATAAATAACTAAACCAAATGAAAACATCAAATAAAAAAGTTCAAGTTATTATAAGCAAATGTTTATCACTGAATATTTAAAAAATTTATTATGGACAGATATCCACTCTTTCATGGATGAGAATAACAATTAAGCTTTCTGGCAGCCACTCATACTGATGTGCTTTGCAGTCATTTAAAAGTAATCTCTTCCATCAAAGCTCTGAGAAGAATGCTGGAGCACATACATGTGCAGTGCTGTGTTGGTGACACAGTCAAGATTCCGTATTTCAGCACCAAGGTTTTTATTCTCTTTTTAACTCACTGCGTCAGTGTTGCTTCTCTTACTGGTTTAGAACATGATTAAAATTTGAATTCTTTTCCTTGTGTTAAAGAAACAGAGTTGGGGGAAAGGGGAAAGACATAATCCAGATAAGATGGTTGTATAGAAACAGATTTCTAAAGTGTTAACTGATGTTGTGAAAAGCTGTTTTAGTAATAAGCCTGATGGCAAAACAATGTGGGCAGGAATCTCAGTGATACTGAAATTTGACTCTTTCAAAGTAATGTCAGGTACCAGGAACAAAGGGACAAAATGAACAGAATCAGTCCCATGTATTGTTAAATGTAGTTGTTTTTTTTTAAATTTGTTTTGTTCATCTGCTGCTTCTTTTTGTAGCCCCCAATGGTGTCGGTCACGTTCAAGGACCGAAACGCCGCTTGTACCAGCAGAGCTGCCATTTTCCCTGTTCCCGAGCTCTTCGTCTTCTTCCAGAAATACTCATCTTGTTCTCCCTTCCCCTAGTTTGTCTTCTGGCAATGAGTTCTAATCTTAACTTAATTATTCTTTCATAGTACAATAGTCTTGACTTGAAATGCATGTGAGTAATACGTAAAAAGGTATTCAGTAAGCAGTCAGTGCAATCATAGTCTACAAACTATATCTGAGATCTAGACAATATTCGTTAAATGGGAATTCATGTCATGAATTGTCATGGAGAAGGAGTTAGAGATGGCAAGGCATAAACATTCCAAACTGTGGTAATATTGTAAGAATAAATAGTTACTAGCAAGGTCTTTGTAATTTGGGTTCAGTGGGATTTTAATTTAATTATTACAGTTTTGTTATGAGGTAAGGTACTGGCAACATTAAAAATGTACAGGGTAGCCCTTGCTAGTGTGGCTCAGTGGGTTGGGCATCCTCCCACAAACCAAAAGTTCATGGGTTCGATCCCTGGTCAGGGCACATGCCTGGGTTGTGGGCCAGGTCCCTGGTTGGGGGCATGCAAGAGCCAACCAATAGATATTTCTCTCACACATTGATGTTTCTCTCCTTCTTTTCTCCCTCCCTTCTCATGTCTCTAAAAATAAATAAATTAAATAAAAGAGAAAAGAATGCACAGGGTAATTTAGTCTCAATAGACAAAGGCTCCTGTGAATGAGAGTCAAGAAACCTATTTTCAGCCTTCAAGTCCTTTGCGTCTTAGTTTCTTCATCAGTCAAATGAGGATATTATTTTTCTCTCTCCTTTCCTTTAAGAGATTTCAGTAATGATTGATATTACCTTATTTTCAAGTCTCTAAGGAGAGTTGCTTGATCTTTCTAAGCCCCCTACCCTTCATTTATTTAATTGGGTGGCTTTGGGGTCGTCTGGGCATTGGACATAATATATATGCATGTAGGCACAGTGCTACTAACTCATGGGTACTCGAAAGATGGATTTGACCATTACAGTTATGACTGTTACTCCCGTTACTACCCTGCTGCTGTTACTAGTACTACTATTACTTCCTATTTGCCAGTATTTGATTAATACTAGTTTTTTTCTATGATTAAAATAAGAATCATGATAAAGCAGAGATTCATTTCTACTACTTCCTGTATGGGAAATTTGTTTCACTTTTTTTTTAAAGAAAAGAGAAGATAGCATTTTAAATACCCCTGAATATAATTTGAAGTAGGGTTTCAGAATTTTTATTTCAGTAAGGCATATTTATTTTCTTGGAGAGATTTGCCCTCCTTTCAACCCTCAACAGTAGAATCATTAAGAACTGGATGGAGTCTTTGGGACTCTTCCTAGGTATGTAAACTTTTGCAATTGACCCTGACTCATTAAAGATACTGAGTTATGGTTAGTAAGATGTTATTACAATATTAATTGCTTTATTGTATCTATTGCTGTTAAATTGTACATGTGTGTACATCTATATTGTCTTTGAATAACTCAATACTTGACCACATTTCATATAAGAATATTCCTTGTATTTATGATAAATTATTAGAATATGTTGACATATACATACAGAAAGTACTCAATTACTTGACAAATAATTGTTGAGCACCTACTGTGTGACTAACAGTAATGTTCCATGTGGTTCCACTAGAGCAGCGAATACTACAGAGTCCCTTCCCTGATAGAACTTGCATTCTAGTTAAGGAAATGGACAGTAAACAAACAAATATATATACAAATAAGTATATAAAGCATGTATATATGAGCTTATAAACTGACCCAATTGTCTATGGCATTTGTTTTATTGATTGGGGTTCTTGGTGTACTGGCTCTCCAATATTTTGCGTGTCACTGTTGGTGATAAGCACTATGATGAAAAATAAATCTAGGTCATGGGGTCAATAAGCCATGGGGTTTAGGGGAGCTGTCTTATACCATGTGACTAGAGCTGGACATTTCCGGAGAAATGACATTTGAGTGGAGACCTGAACGAAGAGAGGGAGTGAGCTGTGAGGCCATCTAGGTAGAGAGTGTCCTAGGCAGAGGCATCAGGAAGTTTTAAATCCCTGGGCAGGTTAAAGCCACTGCTGGGGAGTGTGAGTCACGCAGTGGGGGCATGAGCTCAGAGAGGGGATGAGGCGGGTCGGGGACAGAGTCTGAGGTCTCATGGGCTCTGGTAGTGCTGGTGGTGGTAGTAACCATCATCATTATTATTGTTTGGTATTTTGATCTTAGTATGTCTTAAAGTTATGTCAAGCATTGAAAAAAATATGGTATTTGTTGGATGAATGTAAAACTTTTAAGAACTCTTTGAAGCAGCATTTCACTGGTACTCTTACATGCTATGTTATTTGCTTATACATCAAATTCTTGGATTTTTTTTTTTTTTAGCTTAAACTGGCGTAAAGTGTTTGTGTTTGAACACTTGAGAGTTGTGAAAAGAGAGTTTTTTTACAGGGCCTGACTGAAAGCAAATAGACTTTGGGGGTCATACCAACTCTGGTTTTAATTTTGGCTCCCTCTGTGTATCAAAAGTCAGGTCCCTGAAGAGAAATGAATTACATTGGAGACAGGTTTTTCTCATTCTATTCCAAAGGTTTTAGAGTTTTGATTTTGGCACTGTGTGTCTCCAAGAGAAATTTTTTTCCTATACACCTGCAGCAATAAAACATAAAAAGATAGTGATCTTGAGTTCTCTTTTTATTCATCATCTCATTATGTTCATGCTAGAGAAAATTATGTCCAAAATCTTATATGCAGTTGGTTATGTTTAGACAGTAAACTTTGTAAAAAGGCAATGCTTTTTACACTAAGCCTATGATATTATTTAGTATAATCATCATTGCTAGAAAGCATTTATGTGTACCATCTGTGTTTTCACACCCATTATTTATCATTATTATGGGCGTGTTTTAATATTTTAATAATTGGAATAGCCACACTGATGCACACAAGTTGGATATTTTCCTTGGCCACTGTCCACCAGCACCTAGCTAAGAATAGTTTTCTTCTTCAAGTCAACTATATTTGTAAACAAGATAGAAAAAGTAGTATGTGCTGGTTTATAAAATTATTGATGTAATTATTGCAAATGAGTTAAGGTTCACTTGTGAAGCAGAATTTGAGTGGTTCTATTGGTTTCCTTCAAGAGAACAAATGAGCCCATGTTAGCAGTGGTATAAAAATAACTACTCTAAAACTCTATGTCTAATATGAATTGTTCTCTTTCTACCTTAGTGAATATTAGTCATTTGTCCATAATCCTAATCTCTACCTCTTCCAACCCAAATGTGCATATGCATGCTACTGCTTTGCATACACACACTCACTCACTCATCTCCTTACTACTTTACTGTGCTGTTCTCTGTTCACGTGCAGATAGCTTTGTGCTTTCTTTTGATTTAGATACTCTTTCCAGCCCATTCTGGAATTTGTTGTTGGTTCAGGAAGTGAGATGGACAAACACTTGCTCACAATGTTTCATCATGGTTGTGTCAACTTGGGTGCACTGAATACACCCACCTGAACGTTAATACTTCCCACATTTTGTCTTGTTTTGGCTCTTGCAAGTCCTGGTCTTTTTGAAGCTATAATATGTGGTTACCTTTACTAACTTTGGGGAAGGAAAGGAGCATTTGGTTTTGAGAAGAGGAGAATGTTTTCTCAACAGTGAATTCTATTAAGTTCTGAATTTTTATTTTTCCCAGCAGAAGGAACGGAAGTGCCATGCCCAAATGATGTAGAAGTCAGCTGGAGGAAACTTAGCTTGGGAGTATACTACCCATCCAATATTATAAGACAACCCAAGAAAGGAAGGAAAGTGAAGTAGTAAACTAGAAAGCAGGAGTAGTAAACCAGAAACTCATTAAGCCTAAACTTCAAACTCCTTAGTTGGCATTTTGACTTTTTAGTATATGGTTTAAACCAATGGGCCTCAAGCTTCTTGAACATTATAATGGACTCCAAAGAACTTTTGTTTATGAGGATTATATTTATTAATACCAACCATCTTGGAAAATAAAACTGAGAATTTTAAGAAATCTTATTAATTGATTAAAAATAGCAACAATAAATCCAATGCATGTTAACATTAATAGATTTTTCATGAAAAAATAACTTTATTTTTCAAAACAGAGACACTTTACAAGAAGAGTGGCATTATTTTGTATTTTGCAAATGCCTTTAAAATGTCTGCCTTAATAGAAGACAGCTGGACCCTTCTGTCTGCTTCTGCATTCAGTCTGTTGTCGTATCACATGTTTCATAGCTTCTGGAAACCTTCACTGTGTGCTCCTCAGAGAATGAGGGTGAAAAAGGCAAATAATGTCTTAGGATTATTATGAAAATAATTTTGACCCTTTGTACCCCCTGAAGAGGTTCCCCAGGGTCCCTGACCACGGTTGAGAACTGTTGGCTTAAATGAATCTTCTAGTCCTACTCTCGCGTCACTCTCCACACAGCTTCTTGGTAGCAGCACTTGGGCTGTTCTCCCGCCCATGCCCACCCATCGTCCCGTCTTCCTGCAGTTTAGAAACCAGAGTCTTAAGCACTAGAATCAAGTAGAATCTGCTCAGTGCTATCATGGAAGGGTTCAACTCAACATATTCTGAAACTAAGAAGAGCTAATTGAGAACAAGGAAACCCACTTCCTGAAATTAAAACTATAGTTAAAGTCCTGTTCACAGTGAGGAGAAACAGAGCATAAGTGATTAATTTTTTTAAAATGTTTATTGATTTTGGAGAGAGAGGAAGGGAGAGAGAAACATCTATGTGAGAAACACCTGTTAGTTGTCTCTCACCTTGACTGGGGATCAAACCCACCAACTAGGTATGTGCCCCGACTGGGAATTGAACCCCCAACATTTCTGGTGTACAGAATGAAGCTCCAACCAATTAAGCCACACTGGCCAGAACTTGATTGATTAATTTTAAGAAGTAGTTTAAAAGAGAAAATGATAAAAAAGATACATTTGCGAATCAACATTTCTTTACTTATATAAAGTACTCATATATCCTTGTGTTCTAATAGTGCCAGGTATTTTCTTTGAGTGAGGGTTTGCTGATTGGAGTTCCCCTTCCTCTTTGTTGTATGAACTACACTCAGAATGCATCATTTACTGTGTGTAATTTTGCATTTAAAAAAATAAACTAAGATCTTAAAGTCACTTGCAAAACAATCTAAGGGTTTTATGAAGGGACTGTTCTGTCAGTTCTCTATAATGTAGTTTCTTGGGGATGGAGGCTGTGTCTGGTCACCTTTTTTTCTAGTCTTAACATTGTGTAACAAAAGTAAGTGTTCCCTGCAAGCTTATTTGAGTACCTAGTGAGGACATGCACCCATGAATGAATGAAGCAGAGGCTATATAATGACATTATGTTCATTATAAATGATTTCGGAACCCACTGCCAGCAATAGAGGGAGCAATAGTTAAGTCTGCATCCTTACATTCAGTGGGGAATTGATCAATAACAGGCCTTCTAATGTTTGAATCTTTTAAAACTGTTTTCTGTTTCTTGTGTTTGTTTATTTTTTGCTCTTCTGAGAGATATTCTTAACTTTGTCTTCCAAGCTTTTTATTGTGTTTCTTAATTTTTGATATCATATTTTTAATTTCAAGGGTTCTTTGTGAGCATTTGTGTGTGTGCATGTGTATACTCTGTGTATTATCATTATTATTTTTTAAATAGCATTTTGTTTTTCTTTTATGGATACAGAATCTTCTCCCTGATGACTCTTCCACATTGCCTTTCTAATTTTTTTAAGTTGTTTTCTTTTCTATGTTCTATGTGAGAATATCTTTAGATGGATAATTGCTGGTTGTAGGAATCAGAGTAGATGTCTAAAAAGCTGACTGGATACACTGAACCTATGATAGGTTTTTGGATTTGAGAGGTTTACTCTGGAGATTGGGTAAGTTGTTTGCTGATGAACAATTAGAATCAGTATTAGGTCTTTTTTCCTGAGCCATAAGCATTCCCCCAAAGAGTGCCCTCCCAGTTTTTTGCATAAAATGAAGATCTGAATGCATCTTTCAAGAGCCAGGTAGAAGAAAAGGTACTGTCCTAGTTCATTCAGGCTGCTATACCAAAATGCCACAGGCTGGAAAAACTTATAATCAACAGAAATTTATCTCTCATGATTTTGGAAGCTGGAAAAATGAAGATGAGGGTGCCAGCGTGGTTACTTTCTGGTGCAGGCCCCCTTCCTGCTTCATAGCCAGCAGCACCTCCTTCTGTGTCCTTACCTGGTTAAAGGGGCTAGGGATCTCTCTGCAATACTAATCCCATTCATGAGGGCTATACCCTTGTAATTTAAACACCTTCCAAAGGTCGACTTGCTTACACCATTATCTTTGGAGACTAGGATTTCAGCATATGAATTGGAGTGCAGGGGACATAAACATTTACACCAGAGCAAGTGGGTAGTGTCAGCATCCAACTTTTGGTGTATGTTCAGTTAATTCCCTTGTCTTTGCCAGGCAATCGCTAGACCAAAACCTTTTGTTTTACTCCCTCCGGAGAATACCTCCGATCTGCTGCCAGGGTAAGGGAAAGGCAGTTGCCAAGCACTGTGTAGTGTTGGAAGGGACTTAAGGATCCAACTATTCTCAATTTCATACCACTTGTTATTAATGTACTCCACTTTTGAGGAACCTCATGCTGCCATTTCCTGAGCCTTTTGTGGACTCTGTAGTGTAAATAGGTTTGCTTATCAGCTTTTCCAGCAGTTTGCGTTTGGCTTTCTTGGTTCTCCTAAGTCCTTTAACGGGTATGCATTGACTTTCAAGCTTCCAAAATTCTGTTGCTGTTGTTTCCTTTTTAGTTTTCTTTCTACGTGTGAGTTTAATTATTAAAACACAAAAAGTTTTTTTTCTGTTTCTTTTTTTTTGGTAATTTTATTAGGGTCTGGGGAGATAGAATATTTAGATGTATGTGTTTAATCTTCTATCTTGACTTTAAACAATTTTGATCTTTCTAAACTTTAAAATGTCATGTATAAATATTCAATTACATCTCCCTGATCTCATTAGAGCAAATACAAACCACAGGGGCTCTTTGACCATACTTTCTCATTTTAAAACCGTGTTCCTATCATTTATAAATGATAATATCAACTATATTTTCCAGCAAGTACTCAAACTTTACTGAAGTTTCAAATTTTTCATTTTGAGAATGGATTTCTCTATCTCAGAGGCAGAGATAACTGACTGAAGGGGATTCATTGTGTATGTGTGTGTGCTGAGATTGAGTCTACTAGAAGCTACACAGGCTATAATGTATATTAAATTTGTGCCCCTAAAACAATTCAATTTATCAACATTTATCCTTCAGTATTAAACGCATAGTCAGGATTTGATCTGAACACGTGTTGCCGAACCAGAGACTCTCTTCTTCACAGAGGAAAACTTCTCTCAGTTATTAGCAGAGTACGTGTCTTACCTCCTGACTTTCCAAACGGGAAGGCCCAATCTTTTTTCTAGAAACTGGTTTTTGCCTTCACTATAAGTAAGAAAAACTGTTGTTAGTCACAGACACAGTGCTTATATTTTGCTTTCAATCTGATTATATCAGTAATCTTTCATTTGTAATGCACTTTAACACTTCAACATTTTCAGAGGTTCACATTCATAATACTTCTTACATCCTACAGTGAGTTTTTTTGTGCAGGGTGAGTTTGGAAGTGGGTGGGTAGGAAGACGAACAGGAGAGGTTGCTAGGTAGGAGTTAAGATGGACCTCTATTACAATGACGTAAGGTAGACTCAGTTTCTTGCATCCTACTTTTAAGGGTTCAGGTGCAGTATAGTTACCCACCCACAGAGAGAAATATTATTGCATGATTACTAGCTGTATGAGGCCTGTCAAGAAAGTATCCAGGTGAGTGATATGAAAAATAGAGGCATTTAATGAAGAAGGTACAAGAAACATTGTGAATGATGCCTCAGCCCCCTTCAAAGTAGGAACCTTGGGATCTCACACAGGTATCCCATCCCAGTTGCCATCAGCTGCCCCATCGTATTTTCCTGAATGTCATCAACAGTCTGAAATCTCTTCCCTTTCAAAGGTGATTTTAGTTTTGGGAAAAGCCAGAAGTCACAGGGCACCAAATCTGGGTTGTAGGGGGGCTGAGTCACCTGGGTGATTTGATGTTTCACCTACAAACTCCACATGAGACGTGATGCATGAGTGGGTGTGTTGTTGTGATGAAGCTGCCAATCACAGATTCCCCATAGCTGCATCTTAGGAATCATCCAAATAGTTTCCATGGAGGAATGTTTAAGCTTAATGCAAAATTTGATGCAGATTTCTTGCTCTACTCACTCGGTCATTTTGACTGTGATGACCACGTAGTACACATGTGCACTCAACAGTGTCTACTGCCCCCACTGACTAGTACAGTGAAGTCATCTTTGTTCATGCATGTACATTCCAGTCCCCTTTCCTCAGCTGCCAGTCTACACTGATGTCATGCAAACCATTCTCATTATATAACAATGGCTAATTTTTTCCAGACAGGCCTCATATTTTGAATTTTGGCCACCAGTCTCAGCCCTGTGGACTGAATTATATCCCCCCAAATTCATATGTTGAAGCACTCTAACCTGCAATGTGATGATACTGATATTTGGAGATGAGCCCTTTAGGAAATGACTTGTTTTAGGTGAGGTAGTGAGGGTGGAGCCCTCAGAACAGAATTAGTGAGTGCATCATAAGAATAGGCACCAGAGAGCTTGCTTTCTTTCTCTCTACCATGTGAGGACAAACTGAGAAGTCAGCTGTCTAAAAGCCAGAAAGAGAGCCCTCACCAAAACCCAGTCATGCTGGCACTGTGATCTTGGTCTTCCAGCCTTCCGAACTATGAGAAAATAAATTTCTGTTGTTTAAGCAATCCAGTCTCTGGTATTTTGTTATGGTAGTGAAATCAGGAACGTCGGCATTCACGCTGTCTGTCACCACCAGAACCAACACGTAGAGACAAGGATTCAGTCTTTCCGGGCACTTTATTGAGATCTGTGAGGACAGCAGTTATGTGCCCTCAAAATTGCCTTAACACCTCATCTCAATAGAACTTTTCATATAAGGAGAAGAAAAGGGTAGGTATGGGTTTGGAGAAAAGGATAATCAGATAAGAGTTGCTGTCTGGTGGTGATTTTCCTAAAATGTATTTCTTTATCTGCATGTCCCCTCCCTGGAACAGTGGCTCAGATACCGTCTCCATTGCTTGCAGACCCCCTGAGACACAAAGGTTGAATTGCTCATCAGCCTCCTGGAGTCACATAGGTCATGCATTCCAGTTCCTGAAATAACAGCTTTTCACATGCATTAATCACTTCAACCTATCAACTATAACTAAGGCTAGAATCCTTAACTTTTGTGTTCCCCTATCAGTAATCCAAGCTTAGAAATTCTGTCATTGGTCATATGAGAGATGCCTGATTTCTACCCAGCCATACATTGGGAATGCAACTAAGGATGTTTTCTCACACCAACCGTTTCTCCAATTCTTTACATGTGATCTGGGTGTCCAGTAATTCAGTTAAATTCTGACACTATCCACATGGAGTTAGCATCAGATCCCTTAAGTCAAAGGGGCTAGTTCCACACAACTGACCCCATTTCAGATGCCAGTTGCAAGTTTGGCAACCAGCTATAAGTCAGGGGCTCCTATGACCCCCTTCTCGGGGTCAGAAATTTGCTAGAATGGCTTATGGAATGCAGAAAAGCACTTCATTTACAATGACCAGTTTATTATAAAGGATACAACTCAAGAATAGACAGATGGAAGAAATGAATAGGGCAAGGTATGGGGACTGGCAGGACATAGAGCTTCTGTGCCCTCTCTGGTGCACCATTCTGCCAGCCAGTTCATGCATTCACCGATCTGGAACCCCCTCCAATCTCCTGTTTGAGAGTTTTTACAGAGGTCTGTCTGCAGCCCTACTCTTCCCTATAGGACTGTGGGTGGGACAGAAAGTTTCAACCTCTAATCACTTGGCCTTTTTGGTGATCATTCTCGCCTTGAGTTTACCTAGGGACCCCACCATAAGTCACCTCGTTAGCATAAACTCAGGTGTGATCATCAATCGGGCCTTGTTATGAATAATGAAAGACACTTGTCACTCAGGAAATTCTAAAGGGTTTAGGAGCCCTGTGTCAGGAACCTGAGACAAAGGCCAGATATATTTCTTATTATAGACTACAAACCTTGTTGCTGGGTCACTCCTGTAAGAGGGAAGGGAGGCAAGAACGTAAGTACAGATTTATCGGGTTTCTCAGGATGCTTTTTGACTGTAGGTGGCAGAGACATGTCTTAAATGATAAGGAAAATATGTAATTATTAGAAGAAAAATGCTGCCCCCTTCCTTGTCACAAACGCCAGCATTTGGGGATGAAATAATGTTTGCCTTTGGAAGAACCAAATGGTTACATTGGGTTTGCTCCAGGGGAACCTTGGTGCCCTCATGCTACTTAAAACAACTGGGGTGGTGCTATTTTGGCTGGTGAGAAACTGATTAGAAGATGGGGCCATTCTGCATGCTCTTCAAGTGACCGAGAGTCCCAAACAGATGTTCTAAGGAAATGCATACCTGGTGCTCTACCATTAGTCACTTACTTTGTTCCAACTGCCATGGGCTCTTTGTACAATAATTATGAAGAATTATGTCCCAACTGGCAACTCAAATATACATTGTTTAGCTCAATTTGTGGGAAATTTGGTGGTAATTATAGGTTCAGTTTTTCTGTTAAGTCTTGAAAAAGGACTGTCACAACTAGGAAGCATACGTGATAGAGTCTTGTACAACAAGGTCGTGCGCATACACACGCACCCATAATAAAACCCAGAGAGCACTAACTTTTAACAACTTAAGCAGAAATAGAGAAGTAGAGAAAAGTAAGGAATAAACATAACTTGAAGTAACGAAATTTGGAATTTATACCACTCAAACATGGTTGAATAAATTCTTGCTGACTTCCAGTGGTAGCTCAACAATGTTTTTTCTTTTTCAGGATCTCTTCGTGTACATTTAAAAATGTTAGCTCATATATCTATAAGGGATTAATTTTAATATTGAGTCTTTCGGTAGAATTATTAGGCTGGGAAAAATCCTTGCCTGAATCTGTAATACCCCACTCTCTAGAAACAAGCAAACCAGCAAACCTTTGACTTGAAATTAAAGACAAAGATGAGCATAAACACTTGTTAAGATTGCATGAGGCTTGATTCTTTTAAAGGCAAATAATTAGTTTTTGTTTTATTTAGTGACCTTAGGGCTTTCAAGTTTAAATAAAAGTTTCAATCACATACTATAGAATTTAGAGAAAGCCATATGGTTTACCATTATGTAGGGTAAAAAAAAAAAATCTCATTATGTATCTATAGGTTTTATTCTTGGAACCTGGCAAAGAATTTGCTTTTTCCTCTGCAAACTCCCAAAGCGTTGTAAGTCATTGGAAGCCAAGCATTTAGTAAAAACAGTTTCAGTTTCCATATTTCCTAGCAGGCCAGCCAAAAACCATTCTAGGCAAATGGAAAGAAAAAGTTTATTTCTGAAAATACAAATGCATTCTTGTAACTGATTTTTTACTTCATATTTTTGAAATTAACATCATTTAGCCTTTGTCACCTTGACTTGTGTTTATACACTAGCTCTGCATTTTACTTTAGACCAAGGTGAAATATTCGTTCTCTCCTTTTTTACCATGTCCCAATGTGATACACACACACACAGACACACACACATACATATATATATACACACACACATACATACATACATATATATATAATATAAAGAACATCTGGATATTTTCAGTTGGAGAAGTCTTCATGCTTTTGATATATGACATTCAATAAATAGTTCTTCCACTGCTAAGTAGCAATCAGCATGTCTCAGGTATTTATAAAAAGCTTTTGTTTTTGTATTATTTAAGACATCTTAATATTGTAAATAGGCAGTGAAAAAGCAAATTGGAGTCAGGGAAAGAAATCTAAACTTTTGTTATAAATTAGGATAATTATGCAACTTGGTGTGATCTTAATGAAGAATAATGGTCCTTTTTACTCCCTGGGTCAACCCTTCAGTGTTTCAGGGAGAGCATGATGTTACAATACTGCCCCCTACTGTAAGACTTTGGCCCTTTCAAAGGAACATCAAGAAAAATAAAATAGGAGAAACTAACAGATGACTGGGACAAGTATATCTTATTACATTTGGCATTTTGAAAGCATATTCTGATGACTGGTTCAGGCCCTGCAATGCAGAAATCTAGAATAATAGTACAATATATACTTTTGTTTCCCGGTTTGTTTTCTTTTGAATTAATGTCTCTGCTGCTCTGTTCCTTTGAGTTAAACAGAGGAGACTTTCCCCCCTGACGTACTTTGAGATGATGGATCTTACCCTGAGCTTTGTGAATGTGTTTTTGTTTTAATTAGTGTTGGTTTCAAGGAATTTTGCATCTTTGAAAAAAACTCACAGGGTATCTTTGAGGCTGGATGAAGAATGATGCTTTTGTCTATCTTCAGTGTGGCTTTGGTATTTTTAATAACGGGAACGAGTCTTGTGGCAAAGTATATCAATTCAACCAATCATATCTTGGAGTTCATCCAGTCTTAAATCTAACTCTCTGTAAACAACTTTGGGCTCTTTTGCATCGAGTAAAACTACAAATTCATGTGAACAAGACTTTGGCATGAGTAAAATTAGACTGCCCTCTTTTTTTTTTAAGTTGAACTGTTTTTTTTTCCTATTTTTATGGATATTGCTCTAACAAAATGATTTTGATGGCATTTCTTTTGCCAGTGCATATTTTCTGACATTAAAAAACAAATCAAAAGGCACTTATCATATGAATCATTGTTAAAGTCAGCAGTAATCCACTGTGTAAAATCTCCCTGTAAAGGCGCAGAGGCTGGGGGCTTAAACCTGGAGCACATTAAATTAGTTCCAGTCTCTCGCGAATGGGCTTTGCCTGGCTTGCTTAGGCAGGCAAAACGGAAACAGGCAGTTTATAACAAGAAGTCTGCTTTAAAAACCATGGGGTTCATTGGAGAAAGATTTATATCCCCCACTTATATAAACATTACAAATGTGGACTGCAAGTAGGAGGGAAACCTTTATCAAAATTTCTTGAAGAGCTTTTTCATTGTGAGTAAAATGGACAGCTTGCACTGTTGTTTGAAGATATGCCAGCAATTCGACAATCATCTTTTTCACTGCTCTGCCTGATTAAAATGTAGCATTGTGAAGACTAACCAGACCACCTACTTTTAATTTATTTTCATGATGAGACTATGTTGGCATCTAAAGTGGAGCCAAAAACTCTGTGCCAATGGAGAAAATTGTCATTTCAGGATTTTAAAAAAAAAAGACAATTTAATTATATAAAATCTTAGGATAAGGGGAATCTGGACGTCAGTTTATATTACCTCCTGATTTAAAATGATTTTTCTATGTAAATATTATCCTGGATATCACGTTGTCTTTAGGATTATAATAGAATACAGATGAGGCTTGAAATAGTTGATTCAATAAAATGAGAAAGGCTGCGAGGAAAGACTACCATGTGAGATTACAGTAGCTATTTGTTTGCTGTTTCACATATGGTGATTTTTAGGCCCATGAGCTACATTTCTTTTTCCTTTCATTTATTTTTATCTTATTTTTTAAAATCCTCAGCCAAGGATATGTTTATTGAGTTTAGGAAGAGAGGAAGCAAGAGAGAGAAAGAAACATCAATATGAGACAGAAACATCGACCGGTTGTCTTCCATACCTCCCCTGACTGGGGATCAAACCTGCAGCCCAGGTTGTGCCCTGACAGGGAATCGAACCCACAACCTTTTGGGGTACAGGATGACATTCCAAGCAATTGAGCCACCCGGCCAGGGCTTATCTTATTTTTAATACCTTGAAAATTGCCATAGAAATGTACTTTCCTTTGCCCCAAATATGTCTAACAAGGCAGGAAGACCAAATGATCTTTTTTTCTGTGGGCTTGTTAACAATAGCTTCTATTTCATGGATTTTCATCACAATCCCAGTTACTGAATCAGTCTTTCTTAGAATTTCTTAAGTCTGTCTGGAAGATAACACATCTGTTTTTGGCATTCTTAGCTGGTTCCAAATGTGAGGTTATTCGGATATACCTTAAAAATCAGGGCTGACTGTAAGAAGTGACGTGGTGAAAGCATTTGAAGGACATAACATGAAACCAGGACCTGTGAGAGTGTGGGGGTGACATCCAAGGGAGCTCAGGCCAGGACCAGCGTGAGCTATGTGCCACCAAGCCTATCAGCAGTGACTGCAGTTAGGGGTAAAGGCAGATTTTTGAAAAGGAAGGACAGTCATCTGGCTTTCAGGTGTACAGAAGTGAGAGATGTGATTAGGTCCACTGGAAAAAAAAAATTGGTACAGTCAAGGCTGTCTCGCCAATAACATCATAATAGTGATGATAATAATTTTAGTGAGTCTTGCTTGTTAAACTCTTATTATATGCTATGCGGCATACTAAATGCCTTACGTGTATCATTTTTCATCTTTGCAACAACTCAATTTCTTAAACGAAGGGTACCGAGGCTTGGATCATGTGCTGAGGTCCCACCACTGGAGGAGGCAGAGCTGGTCACGGAAACCAGGCACCCTGACACTGGAGCCCTGCTCTTCGCTTGCTCAAGCACTGCCTGAGGCGGTTGACCTTCCCCATTCCTAAAGACACTTGGAGCGGCCATATCACATCTCTAACTTGTGATCCCGCCAATGCCAAACCCTGTCCGGTTTAGATCGACAGACTGTTCATCAGCAGCTCTGTCTGTACCTACAGCCATGGCACTCAGATGAGTGGCCCTGAGTGTGACAACAAACTGCTTTGTTGTGAGCTGCGATGGAGGCAGGAGGGACACAGAGAGCCTGGTGCCACAGCTTGTCAGGTGGTAATGAAAAGAACTGTCTGGTCAAGGGCACCTGGCACTCTCTATAGAAGGATTAAGATGAAAGATGATCTTGTTAATCTGAACCTCATCTGTGATGTATCCAAACAATTAAGTTACCCTAAATCTGTAGTGTCTTCTGATAGTTAGGATTCTATAGTGGAAGGCCTCTAGCTTCAAAGATAAATGATCTAAAGTTGAAGGCAGTAGTATTCTCATTCACTTACAATTGGTACTTCCTTGGTTGAATAAAATTTTGTTCTTCGAGACATTTGACTGAAGTTCATCTGTAATATAAGGAACAAGATATATATGTTATTAAAATAGATTTTCATAATGAATACCAGTCTTCAAAAGTAAGGCACAAATACATCACTAGCAATAACGTAACTATAGGCTCTAATGAGGTTGTGATACACAATAGTGAATTTCTTCTTTACTTTATGTAATTGGACTAAATGTTGACCAACAGAGAGAAAATCCCGATGGTGTGAGCTAACATAGCAGTGAGAGGGGGTGAGGGGAAAGGAGAATGCCCCCCTCTTGTTAGCGTGTTTGCCTGTGAGGTAAGAGGCACAGGCAGTACAAGAGGAAACAAAGGTGAGACTATTGTATTTATAGTATTTTCATACACTGGTTTCTTTTCGGAGCGAATAAGTCTTTCACCTTTTATAACATTTAAAATGAAGAAGGTGATTGATGGAGAAACCGCAGCTGTGACGTCAGTAGGGGACATCTGTGTGTGCAGCTGTGCGTGTGGGCATGTGGGGGAGGGATGAAAGCGAGCTAAATTCTGGCCTGTGTCGTAGTAGGAAGTCAATAGATAATGTAAAAAGAAGTGGCATAATTATAACACATCATTTAATGACTTAATGGGGCTCCCCAGAAAAAACAAATCCCTAAATCAACCTGAAGCGATTTCCTCTGAGAGGTAGGAACGGGCTTGTGAAGGGGTGAGGCAGTATTTAAGCTGAGTCTTCTGCACCAGATTCATGTTTCATTTTGATAAGAATAAAAATATTTTAAAACAACAACAATAGAAACAAAAGAAGACTCAGGGTTCTACTTTTAAAAAAACATCACTTCTTGTACTTCATTGTATTTTCTCCCTTGAGGAGGATCTGAAAAATTAAGTCGAATGCAGCATTTAAGTCGCCGCTCCAGGTTTTGTTTAGTCTCAAGGGTTCCCTTTGTTGGTAAGGTGAAAGTTTCCAGAGAAGACATTTTTCATAATGTTTGGTTAATTAGGCCAGCTTTTTTGATGACTAAATAAACCTGACCAATGACCTGTGGGCCATTTTGATTAATTTTCATTCCCAAATTACTGAGGCCCATAGATTTAAGTGATGGATGTAGTGACACGGTGCCTCAAGGACTTCTCAGATTATCTCTGCCTCTTCGATACCGTTACCGGGATCTGCCTGGATTCTGTAGGTCTGTTTCTCTGTAACAGACAATCACAGCAACCTTGACTGTCTGGGGGCTCAAAGCTGCTTAACTACTTACGGAATTCCATTATGTTCTCTTTGGAGGTGGTAGGTGATTACAGCTCATTGCATACTTTTTAATATTAGCATTTGTCTTAGTTTCCTTTGTAGACCATTTTTGCTTGTTTTTTATGTCATCATTTTTAGATAGACTTTTTGGTCATATGTATTCTTCCTGAAAACATTATTTGACTGAACTTATTTGACCTTAAACTTATCTTTAGTTCTCAGGAAATTTAGTCATTTCCCAGTTTAGCAATCTCACAAGTTAGATGTTATTTATGCTTAAAAGTTTTTTTTAAATAAGGAAATAGTTTTAAGTATATATATATATATTTTTTTTGCATTTCCTGAGCATGTGGGCTTAGGCTTAATAACTTCTTCTGCGCCATTAACCGTGAATAGAAAATCAAGCTTTCTCAGTGTGCTATGCTGGAAGGTTCACATAAGGTGCTGTTGTTAACATATTTTTTAAATGTGCTATCCTATCAAAAGATTAACGCTTACTGTGTGGTCACACCCTTCTCTGCAGAGCACTTCAGCATCCGTACCCCATTTACTCATCACAGTGACCCTGTGAGGGAGGCAGGGGAGGAACTGTCATCCCCACGTCACAGACCAGGAGGAGAGAGGAGGGTGGCTTGCATGCAGTCACGCAGGCAGTGGTAGAGGGACGATGATTCAGTGCTCTCGCCTTGAGCGCATGTTACTCTGCAGCAGGAGCCAAGTCTAGGGTTTATGCTTCAAGGCAGTAAGCAAGCGTTGGACTATGAGAGCAGGGCTGCGAGCTCGCGGGCAGCCAGGCGGTAACGTGGACCAGGTGGAGGACAAGAGGGATCTGCAGAGACAGTCGTGACCCTGAGAGCAGGTGCCCAGTCTAAAGATGTTTCTTTAGTTTTTTTCTAGTCAGCAGCTTAGCTTTAACTTTCAGATTTTTATGAGAAGTTGAAAGTTTGAATTTTTTATGGGAAATTTCCCAATTTTCAAACACCCCTTGCTAAACAAAGTATTTGCCTCCCAGGGCCTGCAGCTTGGGACCCCTGACATAATTCTTTCGGTTCCTCTGTTTAGGCTCTTAGGGACAGCCAGGGTCGAGGCCACCCCAGGGATTGAGCTCCTCTTTCCGTCCACCATCCGTCCGTCCACCGGGGGTGGTTTCAATGGGAAAGGAGACCATGGAAGGGGACTTTCGGGGCACGGTGGGTTACAGGCAGTAGATGCCTTGTTGCACCTTGTTGCATCTGGGAAGCCCCTTTCTCGTTGGTGTTAACTGATCTTTCACAGAGAAGAATATTTCTGGAGTTACAAAGCGCTTCTGTTATTTTCAATGATAGTGCCTTATTCGTTTCCGCTAAGAGACCACCTAACCATAGTCACGTTTGGTGTACCTAGGAAAAAATAATTTATGAATGCTTTCAAACTTCATTTTATGCTAGCAAATGTTGCTCAACTTTTGTATTTAATATTGTTCTAGATCTAAAGCAAATTAAAAAATGCAAGTATTATACTTTTTGATTATCAGTAGAGTTTTTCTGTAATAGCATATTTTGGGTCTTAAATAATTTTATGTCTTAATTTCTATAATGTCAGGGACTTTTTCATAGCAACTCTGGTTTTAAACATATTTATAATAACTTCTGAAAGAGTTGAAACTAGGCGCTCTTAACCACAGAAGGGGCAATGGATGCTGGGTAGGAAAAATAGGTGTGGCCTGCTGGAGCCACCCAGTTGATAGCGTGTTGTCAAAGCAGACCAGCTGACTAAGACCGGCAGAGCAACTGCGGAGGGAGGGGCCGCCTTCTAAGCCCCTGTCCCACATTTACTGCCTCCTTTTGGTGTCACGGGACAGAAGGCCAAATCAGATGCTGACAAATGGCTTTAGGCATGGTTGGGCCCAGCTTTTAAGAATAGATTTTTTAGGACTGTCTCTCTCTATTTCTCCTTTCCACTCCCTTTTTTATTAGTTTCATTTTTAGGTGGGTTCCACGTGATAGGAAAGACCCTCCAGCAGCAATAGGCTTATCGTCTCTCAGGTGGAACTAGGGAGGGAAGAATGTGCTTCTTTCCCATGAGCCAGAATGTGAGAGATAATCCCCCAAAGGGAACCTGGTGCTCTTAACCAGAGAAGAGGCAATGCATGCTGGGATGCTGGGCAGGAAAAAAGCAGGTGACCACTCTACCCAGGATCTACAATGGATAGCAAATTGATTTATTTTACTTGATGAAATTAAGAATCTTCAGTTGGATCTATTCTCTCATTAGTTTTAAAAAGGCGCAAGTCAATAGGCTGCTCTCTATGTGCACTCTTAACTCTTGGGGCTTTTGTTCAGTGATAGTCATAATAATGTGTCAGTGTATGATCTGGTGACATGGTGCTGCGCCTGCTCCCTCTGTGTCCTCTGGGGAGGACGGGGCTGAATGTGTTTGTATTCACACTGGCTTCGTTCTGTACTTGGGCCTTACCTAGGCTTATTACAAAGTTGGAAATACACACACAGACACAGTGTTTTCGAAGCATGAGGACTTTGTCTCCTTCTGACAATTTCCAAAGTGGTTGAACTGATTTTTCCCCTTAGCTGTGACCAAACATTTGAACTGTCAGCCAAAAGATCCCTTTTAAATTTGCAGAAAGCAGTGAGTTACAGCATAGATAAACACACACTGGAAGTGTTTCTAGAACTATAACCATAAGATCATTAAATCTTTTATAATTAATGTTTGTTTTTGTTTTTTCTTTTTGCTGCTGAGTAAGCATGAGATTAAGGTTTTCGCTTGATCTAGTCCTGCTTAGTTGTTGTTTTTTTTCCTAATGCCATTTAACCATTAAGCGTGTGATGTCCCCTGAGTTGTTTCAGTATTTCAAAAAAAATTTTTTTAATCCTCATCTGTGGATATGTTTTTTTAAAATTGATTTTAGAGAGAGTGGAAGGGAAAGAGAGAAATATCGATGGGAGAGAGAAGCACGTGTCCGTTGCCTCCCGTATGGCCTATTTTTATGCAGTCAAATCTGTCTTTTTCTTCATTGATTTGCTTTTAAACATTTATGGAAGACATTGTGCCTGGCATTGTAGCAAGAACTTTACAGTCATTATCTCATTCATTTTACCCCAATGAAGAAAATGAGTCCACAAATGGTGCTTGGGAATCTGTGCAACTTGTCTTGACCATTTATTTAATTCCTCTCTCTCTTTTTATTTATCCTTATCCAAGGACACGCTTATTGACTTTAGAGAGAGGGAAAAGGAGGGAGAGAAATATCAGTTGGTTGCCTCTTATATGCACCCCGACCAGGGACCAAACCTGCAACCCAGGCATGTGCCCTGACTGGGAATTGAACCTGCAGCCTTTTGTATTATGGGATGACACTCCAACCAACTGAGCCATACCAGCCAGGGCTAATTCCTTTCTTGCTTGATATTTGTTTCTGGTGTCATGTTTAAAATGCTTCTCACTTTTCAAGGTTATGTAAACATTCATCTCTTTTATTTTTGAGGTATAATTATTATTTAATGTTTACTTCTTGCTTAATTAAATGTTTCATCCCATAATCTCTGGATCTCTTTTGTTCTATCATCTGCAGACACAGAGAATAATTGCTTGTTTTTTTTTACTCATGACTGTTTCTTTGTTTTTAAAGCTGCTGCTAAATTCCTTTTTTTCTCTCTCTTCTCCTATTAACGCCAGCGTTCAAGCCACAAACAGTTGCTGGGCATGCAATTTGTGCAGGAATCTCTGTTAGTCACTGTGGGCATACAAAATGAATCAGAGTCTACCTCTCCAGAAACTTTTGATGTAATAGCAAGAAAGAGAAACATAAAGAACTTGAATGTGAACTATAAGTCCTATAAAAAAGAGAGCAACTATCAGTCCTATAAAAAAGAGAGCAAGTAAAATATTGGGAAATACGGAAGTAGAAAATAATTGGAACTGATAAGGGAGGCAGGTGTCATTAAGAAAGAACCTGTGAGGAGGTGAAAGTTAAATCCGACCTTGAAGGATGGGAAAAACTCGGATCATCTCGGCTGCCCCAAAGATCAAACTGACTGATATGCGCGAGGCGGACGGAGCAGTGCCTGCCGTGCCGTTAAGAGCGAGGTCAGTGTTAACGTCGTTTTCAGGGTCATGACTTGAGCAATATCCTGAGGAGTGCTGATTGTAGAATAAGTCCTACCCTGCTTATTTTTATTTATATAGTGGGATATCCCTCCTGATTTTTTGTGTTAGTAGTTGCTAGTTTGTATGTTTCATGATTTTCTACTTGCCTTCACAAAGCTATTCATATTGCATTTGGAGGAGGGCAAGATATTTCTGAAGGAAAGTAAATTTAATTAACTTGGAGCCAGTTTTATTAACTTTTATATATTATGCTTTTATTTTGAAAACTATTCATTTGTTACAAATTAACCTTAGACTTCTGTTTAATTAGGAGAGTCTGGCGGTCCCTCTCATAGATTATAATCACAGTTATATTTAAATATCTTTTGTTGTGTGTGTGTGTGTGTGTGTGAGCACACACACTTTATATCACTCAGTAACTAAAATAGTAGCTTAAAATAATGTATTGAATAATTTGAGTTTAATTCAGACAATGAATAGAGTTTCCAAAATCCGTGTTTGATACCTTTGCTTTCGGGTGACTTGGGTACTTAGAGGACTCTCCCACTGGAGATGGGCTTTTGCCAGGGGACAACAGCACTATTCGGAACGATAGCAGAGACTAGGAGGCAGGAAGCCTGAAGCCCAGAATGGAATCTTGGGAGCAGTAATGCACAGCCATCTGAAGCCTGGGACCAGGACTAGGTCAGATAGATGATGACAGCCAAACCCTTCTGTATCTTACCTTGGAAACAGAAGCCAGTTCCCAGCCCTTGAAGGCAGCAACAGGCAGATCAATGTAAGTGGACCAAAGGCTAGGCACACTTCTTAATGATCCCTAACATTTATGGACCTCCTGAGTGGGATACAATGAGAAACCAGACCATCTCCCTCATTCTCCTCTTCTTTCTATCCCTACTCATCTGAACTGTCACTCCTCCCCACGCAGGTCCACTTGTTTTTGAGAAAGATACAACTCTACTGCTAGTCCATGTGGTACCTTTATAGGAATAAAAAAGGGCTCTCTTCCCTCAAGACATTCCAGTGTTTCTGCCAGAAAATTGTTATAATCACTATACACATCTATATTGTCCATGACTTTGTGGCTTTTTATATGTACAGTGTACAACTAAATGGCATTACATATTGGGAAAGAAGGGAAGAAAAACTATAACAGCCATGCTGGAGACACGTCCACCCTCCAGTGTTTTTGTCCCACCTCACAACCTCACATACCTTGTCCTCCAGCAGAGATGCAGTTGGCGTTCCGGGCTGCACAGTCCTCGGTTGCGCAGGACTGCCTTGGTTGCACAGGCACTGAAGGATATTTAGTGACCCTGGGTCCCCTTTCTGCCTCTCATACTAAATGCCTGTACTGCTCCTCAGTTGCTGTGTCATCCCAAAGCGCCCATTCCCATTTCCAGATGCCCCCTAGAGGGACGGTATCATTCAGGTTGAGAGCCTCTACCTTGGCCTCACTAATCCTCATTCTCAAAGGTGCCATGTGTAGAGACTTATCCTTCGTGTCAACTCCTCTGTGAGTATTTCCGTTCTTCTCTGTACCCAGGATCGATCCCTCCTCTGTGCCGCACAGAGCACCTTATATTGACACCTGTTAGGGCAAATACCACATGGCATTGTGGATGAGGTTGAGGGCCTGGCTCTGTGCCCGTGTTAGGTGTTGAACTATTTGAGGCTGGGGGTATCGTTGTCATCTTGATATCCACAGAGTCTAGCGGAGTTTTTGCATCTTCCTGGGAAGTTTTTTCTGTCCCTTCTCTACCAGGTCAACTAAAATTTTAAAATCTCAAAAATTTATTTTAACATACGAAAGCATTTTGTGTAATGAAATACTGCTTGAAATCAAACAAATGTATAATATATCAGAATCCAAAATAATTGGGAATTGCTTGTGTAACACATCTAAAATGCTAATTTGCTATTCAGTCCCACATTTTCAAATTTGCTAGTGCAAAATATTATTCTGTGTCAAAATTGCCACAGCTCACCACTACTTAAGAGAGTAAGATAAATGTTTTGTGGTATGGTTCCTATATAGCACAGATACAAATACAAGGCCCATGGGCCAAATCCAGCCCTCCACCTTGTTTTGTCTGACCCAGCACCTTGTTTCTACCCGGCAGCAGTGCCGAGCTCCTTGCCTCTAGTTAAGGAGTAGTTCCATTTATACAGTCCTAAAATTATATTCAGCCCTTTGAAGGCAACCGCAAAACTGATGTGGCCTCCGGTGAACATGAGTTTGACACCTCTGCTATATAAGTTCTTGTCCTAAACTTAATGTTGTGGAGAATTATCACTTTCCAGAGAATTTCGTTACTGTCCATATTTCCTTTGGGATTGTGTGTTCCACTGACTTGACCCCTGTGGCCTGAAGTAAGTGAAGAATTTTTTTTTTTCTCCCTCTATCATGTGTGTGAGACAGTTGGCTACTGGTGATGTTCACTGGCTCCTGGTTTGGGGAGGGCATTTTTACATTTCATTTATTTTAAAATCTTTTTTTTCCTAGCAAGAGGTGAGTCAAAATCATCACAGTAAATCTGTCCACAAAGAGAATGCTTGCTCATCAGGAAAGTTAATCTCTTGTAGTTGCTGGAAGGATTGTCTAGTGGGCAGCCAGCGTATATTAGAGCAAGTAAAACGTTCCCACGCTGCTGCAAGGACTCATGGTAACCTCCAAGGCTGTTCTTTCTGCTTAGCACTGTTGCCATTTGACATGAAGCAAATAGTAAGTGGAAAGTGAAGCATTGATAAGTGGGTTTCTGTTGCTAAATATTTGCTCAGGGGTAGTGCTCCAGCCATGTGGAAGGCCTTTGGACACACAGCAGATGATTGTTCCATTAGTTAGGATACATCTGAGGCTCTAATGAATAGACTCCAAAATGCAGTAGACATGGCACGATAGAAACCTCATTTGCTCTCATAAAAATCTCTGTCAGTGGTCTAGGGCTAACACGTAATTTCTTGATGCTGGGGCCCAGACACCCGCAATGTGGTTATTATGCTGTGCACACTTCCATTTTGTGGTTCCAAATAGCTGCTCTAATGCTTGCAAGATTTCCTTATTCCACAGATAAGAAATAGAGACAGAGAGGAAGTGGTGGTTACAACACGTTCCCTTTGAGATCATGACCCAGAAGTGGCACCTGTCACTACAACTCACCATCTTATTGGTTATATGGCCATACCTGGTACAAGAGAGGCTGAAAATGTAGTCTTTTGGGGGTGACTGCGTGTCATCCTACAGAGGTGGTCGTATTACTAAGCAAAGTAAGGAAATGGAATATTGGGGTACAAGTAACAAGCTCTGCTTAAATGACTCTCATTATTAGTTACAGTACTGAAAGCCAGTGAGATGAATTATATTTTGCTAGGACATTTCTTTGCAGTAGATTGCTTTTCCTAGTTCATTTAATAATCTTTGGAAGGCATTTATTACATCAGGTAATGCTGATAAGCTGACTGCGTCACTGTCCTTGCTGGGATTAACTGTTCCAAGCATCACCCCAACGCAGATACGGAGTCAAGGGCAGGCCACCTGTTTGTACTCTCAGGCCACCTGTGGATGGAGAAATGGAAACTGGTACAACGTTATCTCTCAAGGTGTCGTTTTATACCACTAATAGTTTCCATCATCCTAATAACCAAAATGTAAGAAAGAAGATTTCATGAGAGCCCCAAAGTTTGGGCACATTCTTACCATAATCCCATCAAATGTTCATTTTCATTTCTTTTTTACAATAATAGCTTCATCAAGATATAATTCATACACCATATAATTTACCCATTCCAAGTGTACAATTCAGTGGTTTTTAGTATATTCGCAAAGTTATGCAACCATCATCTCCTCTGCTTTAGAATATATCATCACCCCAGCAAGAACCCCTGCGCCCTGTCTCACTCCGATGGCTCCCCACCCCTACCCCCTGTCCCCACCCCACCCTCACCCAGAGCCCTAGGTCATTACTAACCTACGTCCTGTATGTATGGATTTGCCCATTCTGGGCATTTTATATAAATAGAAATATACATTATTTGCTCTTTTATTACTAGCTTTGTCCACTTAGCATATTTTCAAGGTCCATCCATGTTGTAGCATCTATCAGAACTTCATTTGTTTTATTCCTGAATATATTATTGCATTGTATGAATATACCACATTTTTAAACCCATTTATTGGAAAATGGACATTTGAGTTGTTTCCATGTTTTTGCTATTATGAATAAAGCTGCTGTGAATATTCGTGTATAAGTTTTCATGTCTTAAGATTTTTTCCTTAATTTATTTTGACTTCTAAAAAAGCATTCCTTAATCCCGTTTCCCCTGTCCTAGTCTTCTCTGTCTTTTCTCTGGATTTTGTGGGGTCCTCCAGGGAGTTTTACCCGATCTCCCAATGCTGGATTGGGAGCCCCAAATGCATTCTACTGTAGACCAGACCTCCTGCATTGTAATTGTCTGGCCATGTGTTACCCCACCTCACCAAACCTTGGGCTATATAAGGGGTGGACCCTGTTCATTTACCAAGACATCCCTTCTAACGAGCACACAGTACCCGGACCCCCGTTTGTTGGATACGTGTAAGAATGAATGGACGGAGAGAATGGAGAAGAGGGAGGTAAAACTAAGAAAAAGGGAAGAAGAGGAGAACGTACATGGGGTTCGATTTATGTCACATGTTTGAAAACTGTTTCTACCCGACCACCCAGCCAGAAGCCTCATCACAGAGTGATCAGAACAGTGGTCTGCAAGGTTTTGTTCTGGATGCCCGCTTGCTTAACATTATAGTTGCTCCTTTTTGCCTGTTTGGGTCCCTCCTTTAAGTTAATGGTAGGGAGCAGAGGCAATGCAGGGTGAGGTGGCTGTGAGGGCATTTCTCTCTTGGCTCACTGGTCTGCTGGCCAAGGTAGCAGTCCCATTTCCTCCCCCAGGTGCCTCATCAGCGCACTCCCAGAAAGCTCCCGGAGCCTTTGAGAGTGTTTGTGTGACGTATTTCCACTTGTATCATGCTCCACCAGTTCACAACAGTAAATTTCCTTTGGATGTTACCTGTATTTGCAAACATTGCTAATTTTAAAATCTGTTCTTTTAGGCTTGCCAAATTATGTCCTGCTTATGCTTTAAGTTGCAGACTTTTTAAAGAAGAAATTTTTTTTTGTAGGTAGACAGGTTTTAATTTGGCTGTGTTATTTAATTTAAATCTCAGTATTCAATGATACATTTTTATTTTGGTGCATTCCATTAGTACCTTCAGCATTGAGAGCTTTTCCCAATTGAATGCACGGGCTCTGTAAAATAAAGTGATAAAATATTTGAATAGTTAAAAATAACTGAAAGTAGGCAATTATGTGGAGGGTGGATGGACATGAAGAACTGGACGGGCAACCATCACTACGGTTATAAATTCACAGTCTTGGAAACAGAGCCCCAGTGAATAATGAAGTCAGGGGCTCGAGAGGTGTGAGAACCCCATGCGTGTTGTAGGGCTGTAAAGCTGGAATCTGGGACCTGTGAACCCTCTCGGGCAGTGCTCCCATTTTGTAGACGAGAGACCCTAAGTGACAGATTCAAAGTCACCAAAAGTGGCAGTTGTCTTACTGGCTAGTTAAGTGCCCTTTGATTTCTGAAACCCTCATGGCCTGCAGTCTGATAAAATATATCATGGAGCCAGATTTAAAGACTCCAAAGTGATCTAAATGAGCCACTGCTCTTTTTTCTCTTTAAATCTTATTTCTGGGGTGGGGGTGGGTAACAAGACAAAAATAACAAAGTAATAGCAATATACGTAGATCTGGTTCATGGTTATATTTATTTAACTTAGAATTTAATTTCAGTCTACAATGAATGCTAAAGAAAATGGAAAGATTTCAGAAGAACATAGTTGCCATATAAACTCATTGAATTACTCTCAGATTAAAACAATTATTTAGTCTTACTCCACATGCAACTGAAGTTTTAAATTTAGTAGGATTTTTGTTTATATTTGAATAATTTGGAAAATATTACAGTTTTGTCTCAAGTGAATTTGCACATCCAATATCCTAGTTTCTCCACACAGGAAATTAAAACATGGAAGCCAGGCTAAAATGCAGCGCGTTATATGGCTTTGTTTTAAGAAATAAATTTTCTTCTGTAGTAATAATATTTGCTTTTACTTAAGTGGAAAAGTTATTAACTCTAAAAGTAATTTGAAATTTTTGCTACTTGTTAGGTGGCTTCTGAATGCCTGAATTTCAATAGAAATTCCTGCAGAATTCTATGCAGTCATTGTTCAGGAAGAAAGTTTTATCTGCTGTCAGCGGAACACGAAACCCCAAAGTAAACTGAAATTGGAGCTGAGACTTTCTTGAGTCAGTACGGCGCAGGGGTCTGTCACAAACACGCGAACAGTCATCTGTGCGGCACAGCGCGGGCAGCGACGTTTGCGTGGAGGATATGAATCTCTATTATAAACAAAAACATTCTGTGCCAGCTGTACTGGATAAAAGGCGTTTCTCTCGACTGAGAACAAGGATGAGATGTGGGGGTGTAGGGACTCACTGTTTCATATTAGCTGATGCTTTTCACTTTGTGGTGAATTTATTGTTGCTTTTCCCTGCCCCAAGACTCTTAACAAAATGAGGAAATAAGCCAATTTCTGATTTTGTTACTGTGAGTTTCATCTTATTTTTCCTAGTAACTAATTTGGTCATTTAATTAGAGTGGAGATGAGGAATAGAGTTGTTATATTCAACCAGCATTTTCTGAACACTCTAGGATGCACTTGGCACTATGATATGATAACCACCTAAGCGTGCAAAGGCGGTTACTACTCTGGACTTGGCCGATTATCTTTATTCTGCTCTGTCCAGCCTCTGGCATAGCTATTGAGACATGCGCAGTCACCATGATATCAGTTCCTTTTACTGCGATCCATCTGGTTGCTTTTCAGGTGTGTGTGTGTGTGTCTGTGTGTGTTTGCATTTTTTACAATTTCATTGTAATGTTGCAAAGTCTAATTCTGGATTTCTTTGCATTCACCTTGTTTGGTATACAGTGTATTTCCTGTTCTATGTATTTGTGTTCAGCTGTTGAGATTCTCATATGTTCTCTCTCCTGGTATTGTGTCTCTCCCCACGCCCACCTTTTTAAAAAGAATTCTGGGATTCCAGTCAAACATGTGTTATGCACTCTCATTCAATATTCTTTTCATACTGTTTCTCTTTTCTCTTTTTGCCATAGTTTTGGTACTATCTTCAGACTTATCCTCTGTTTCACTATTTCCCTCTTTAGTATTAGAAGTCAGTATTTAAGTTTTTAATTTCAAATACTATGTTTTTCACTTTTAAAAATTCTGTTTTATTCTTTTTAAAAAAATACCAAAGTGTTATTTTTGATAGTATATTATTCCCATCTTATTTTTTTCTTTTTCATTTTGATTTCTTTGAACATTTCGTATATAAGCAGTTTATGTTCTTCAGTTGGTAATTCCACTCTTGGAGTCGTGGGATCTGTAGCTGCCATGTGCTGTGTCTACTGATGCAGCCATGGGTTTGCTTCCTTGTGTGCTTTGTAGTTTGGGTTGTGAGCTCACATCCAGCAGAATAATCTTTGGTAATTCTGCAGGCCTAGGTGAGGGTGTATTCCTTCAGGGAAGATTTGGTTACGCTCCTCCCATAGAGCGGGGGTCCCTAGGGACCCTACCAGTCTGCACCTGTTTAGTCACTCCAGCATCCTGAATTAACAGAGGACCTGCAGGTTCCACTGTCCCACCCTGAAAGGAGCATGTTCCGACCCAGAAGTCGAGGTTTCCCCAAGGCAACACTAGCTTTCTGTCGCCTTGTTTTCCAGTGTCTGGTTTCAGCTCAATGGTTGGTTTGTGTGTGTTTATTTCTTTCCTACAAGCCAGCAATGAGTTAAAAAGTAAGTTCATTAGCATTTATATATGATTGTATTGTGTGTGTGCATTGTTCTAGCAAGAGGACTTGTAGTATCTAGCCTAGAATTACTCCAAGATACTAGTTCACCTTTAATTCACCTTTAATTATGGCTCCACCCCAATAATCTGTTCTGTGAAGAAAACATAGGGCATAATGAATACTGAGAATTTTGTATAATGAAGAGAAACACTGCAAGTCAGAGAAATTTGTCCTGTATGGGGAGAGAACTGATGCTCTCTTCTTGGTTTTCGTGGACACTATTATCAATGTAAAATCTTAGCATTTGGCACTGTCTTTATCCTAGGTTACCAGGTATTTTTACAAAGTTTTTAAACAAAATTAAAATCTAAGAATAGTCTTGGTTCACTACCCAGATTACAGGTATTGATTAGCTTACCAAGGAGCATCTGGAAATGCCTAGGAGCAAGTGACCAGCCGGAGATCTTGAAATGTGACTGTAGTTTAGGAATTTTTTGACCCATTGCTTATACTTCAGTGACACCGGTATTTATGTTCAATATTTGGTATTCCTCCTCAGTCTTCAAATCCTTCTGGGTCAGTCACATGAAATTGTAACCTGCAAATAAATGAAACCTGTGCCTTGAGCACAGTAGCCAAGTGGGTAAGTCATGCCAGCAACCACAGTGCAGCGGACTAAGTCCTAGAGTGGAGAAGGGTACAAAGTGTTATGGGGAGGCGTAGGAGGGAGCAGCTATGCCCATGACACTGAGGATCTCACCCACTGGGAAGACTTCACGGGGGAGGGGACATATACATTGGGTATTAAAGCATAAGTAAGAATTACCAGGTAGAGAAGAAGGGGAATTGGGAATTTTAAGTAAATGAGTTGTTATTAGATGAAGCATGTTAGTAAGGTTCTCCAGAGGGAGAGATGATTAATAGTATAACATACTCATCTTCTTACAGGGGGTAAAGGCCATTGACTTAGTGTTTAATGAAATCACGGCTCTTCTATTCCTCTAATTTACCCCCCCACTCTCCTACTTCCCTTTCCCAAATGCTGTTAAATCCTTCATCTTGTTATGTGGACCTAGATTGCAAAGAATCCAGTATGTGGAGATTCCTTCTTTGTGGACATCTTTTCATTACAGCATCCTCTGATCTCTGATCCTCTGCATGTGGTCTCTGGTCCTTCGTCCTCAAGCCAGGTCTTGGTTGCTAGTCCCCTTGGTCGTGAATGGGCTTGGCCTCGTGTCCTGTGTGTGCATATCACTGTTTGCACTGGGAGCAGGGAAAATGCATTGTTTACCTCGGGTTACCATGATCTTTTTTTCCATTTCCAGAATGTTGCCCTTTTCAATCCAGAGAATTACTTTCTTTGTCTCAGACAAGTTTTTTCAAACTTCAGCATTTCTTTCTATGCATCCCCGGCCTCTGTATCTCCCTCTGTGTACCTTCCCAGAGAAGAAGCCTGCTTCACAAGCTTGAAAGGAAAACATACCAGGCATTATCAACAGGACTAATGATCTCTGTTGTAGAAGCAGCACGTTTGTTTCACAGGTTTTTTTTCTTTTCATCACTGAGGCAAAGAAGGGAGGCTGGCGCATTGGCAGAGACTGGGTTTCGTAACCTCTACAGCCCCATTCTTTTTTACTTTCTAGGAAAAGTGCATTGGATACACCACTGTTCATAGCGGCATTGTTGATAAAGCTGAAAGGTAGAAATAACCCAAGTGTCCATCAACACATGAATAAATTTTTTAAATGTAGTATATACCTACAATGGAATATTTTTCAGGGTAATAAAGGAAAAAAATTCTGACACATACTACAGTGTTGATGAACTTTGAAGATAGTATGCTAAGTGAAATAAATATGTATAATCCCACTTATATGAGGTACATATAAGTAGTTGAATTCCTAGAGATAGAAAGTAGAATGGTGTTTGCGAAGGCCTGTTGGAGGAGGTAATGGGGAGGTATAGTGTAAGGTTATAGAGTCTCCGTTTGGGAAAGTTAAAAGGTTCCCAGATGGACGATGGTGATGGGGGCGTAACAGTGGGAAAGTATTTAATGCCACTGAACTGTACACTTAAAATAGTTAATATAGTACATTTTATGTTATGTATATTCACAGTGCAGCTGTGAAAAGATGACTTGGAAAAAATCATTTGAATCAGGAATTATTATTTTAGAGCCTTCACTTCCTCAGTCACCCATTCATTCAACAAAGAAGGGGTTCCAGCTCTGTGTCACAGGCATTTTAGGCACCAGGCACTCTGCAGTGGACACAGAACAATCCTAGACTCACTGAGCATTTAGTGAGGCGAGACGGACACTGAGCGAAGTACGTAAGTGAAACACGTCATAGGTGGATGGTGAACAGTCCAGTGGAGAAATCTAAAGCAGAGAAGGGAAGGGGTGTGGGGTGAGTTGGTTTTAGAGGAGAACCGTTGCAATTCGTCAGGTTCATCCTCACTGAAAGTGGCCTTTAAGTGAAGACCTGAAGCCAGCGCACGGTCAGCCAGTGGACATCTGGGGGAGAGTGCTCCATGGAGGGGGAGCATCAAGGATAAAGGCCCCGAGACAGACTTAGAGTAATTAACAATAGATTTCGTAGTGGAAAAGCTAAGGGAAGAATTTATCTGTCATTTCTTTCTCTGTCATTTATCTCCCTGCCTTTCTTTCCTTCCCCCCCCCCCCCACAAACTGTGGATATTTTAAATGTTACATTTATTAAGTTGGTACCTTAGATGTATACATTCACAAAGAATAAAATATTTTATTTTTCTGCTCTAAAAAGCATAACAATCAGTGTAGTTTTTAGTAATGCAAGATGTAGAAACTTGCACAGCAAAATTATATTAATTTTGCATTTTCGGTAAGATGGTATATTCTACTAATAACTCTGTATCACTGTATGATAGCTTCCTGTGGTGGCTATAACACATGACTACAAGCTTAGTGGCATCACTTATTTGTTTATTCCTTTTTATTTTATTTTTCACTTAAAATTTTTTCAAGTCTTCCTGCCTTTCATTAGTCTTAATGTTTATTATAAGGAGTGTTAACTGACCTTTCTTCCACGTGGTGTGCTGTGGGTCCTCTGGGTGGCCAGGAGGGAAGCCAGGGCCCCTACAAGCCAGGGGGTTGGACGTAGGCACGTTGCTGGTGTGGCCTCCACTGCAGTGGGTAGGTAGAGCCATGTCAGCAAGGTCCGCAGGGGAGCTGAAAGGACTGGCAGAGCAGGGGTGAGGCTGGGCAGCAGTGGTCCAGGCACTTCAGTGAACAAGCCGTGCAGTCTCAAGGTGGAAGGCAGTGGGCGGTGAAACTTCGGAGACACATACATATATCTGATACACCAGGCCTCTTCTGAATAGAAGTGTAGCTTTGGAGAGGCAGGTAATAAAATGGTAATAAATGTGGTAGTAAAGCAAGTGGAGACTGTTTTATAGCTTATGAAATGCTCATGTCATCTGTATTCCACGAAGTCTGAGGTGTGAGCTGAAGTCTGAGGGGAGGTATGTGGCCTTATCCTCCTTTTTACGGAGAACTCGAGGCCCAGAGATGGGAACCGGTTTGCTAGAGTTCAGTGGTAGACTGGGACTTAAAATACACTCCTTTACACTGTCCTTTTAATGAAACGAGATATTTACCTGCGGAATCTATACTGGTGCATTTTCAGAAAAGGAGGAAAGAATATCCTTCAGTTAATTTCAGTACAGTGTGATTTGAGGATCTCCAGAAAGGCTTTCTCTGACAAATTACTGCCCAACTACTACCGAACCAGAAATTTAACCATTAAAGAGCATCGCACTTGTTCTTAGATTCTCTGTTTCCCTCTTTTTAACTTGCAGAATTCTCTTGGAAGAGTTCGGCCGTCCCGCCATTCATTTCTAAGAGTAGGAATGCTCATTTACTGGTGCTAGGAAGAAGCCCGTGAGTTCTGAGTGCCTGGCGGGACAAGGGAGGGGTAAAGTCTGAGAAAGGAAAGTAGAAACTGCTCAAGTCAAGTTTGCTGCCTTCTCGATTGTGCCTTTGGGTCCCCATGACGGCACTTAAACCTTTTCTGGAGTTTGTCCAAACATCCCCTCTGGAGCAGAGCATGTTCCTGACTTGCTTCTGAGTAAGATGCAAGGGCTGGGGTGCTTCTAGGAGAGAGGTCTCTGGGGCCTTGTTGCAGCTCACTGAGCTGCAGGTGTCTGCAAGCGTGTCACAGATGTGAGGATCGGTGCATTGTTACTGATGAGAATTTCTGTGTTTCTGGTACGTCTCCCAAGGGAGCCTGGGGCCTTGGAGAGTGCAGCACCCTTCTCCTTACTTCCTGTCAAGTAATGTGAAATGTGCTGAGATAGTGCTTAAGGTAACTGTTCTGGTTTTCACAGACAACCTGTAAGCTGTGTCTGCACTTCCTCTTTCTTCCTCCTCCCCATTCAGTAGTCTTTGCTTTGCTTTGCTTTGCTTTGCTTTGCTTTGCACACCCTGGAATTCAAACTCTACTCAGGCTAGGAAATGCAGTATCACATTCTCCATTAGGGTAGCTAAGATTTATATTTTCATCTTCTCATGTATTCACTAATTTGCCAAAATGTAACTCCTTTGCTGGAGTCAGCAAAACGGCATCATTTCAGTTGCCTGCTAAGAGTTGTGGGACTGTTGCTTAGCCAGATTAGAAAGTGAGCAAGAGAGGGGGGAAGGGAGGAAAGATGGGTATTTAGACCCTATATACGTTCTGTGGAGAGTTGAAGCACAGAGTGGACACGTTGAGCTGGCACTGATGGGAGGAGTGTGACATTTCTATACAGGCTTCAGAAAGCCCAGTGCTGACCTGTTTTTATTATTTTTACTGGCTCCCTTGACAAACTGACCTAACTTGGGGCCAAAGAACCAGCAGGAAATTTAGGTCACGGATAGTTGCATTTAAAAAACTCCAGTTTTTAGCAGCTGCTTAATCATTGTAATTGATTGATGATAACATGGCAAAGAGAGCTCTTAAATCGTTAAAGTGACCAGATAAAGACAAATGGCTGGAGATCTTGTGGGATGCACCATTCCCAGCTCTGTGTGGTGTCCTGCTCTGCCCTCTGAAGAAGTAGCTTGTCCCTCGTTTCATGTGACTGAAGGCCCAGCTGGCCTGTTAACAGAAGACAGCCTCTTAAACTTGGCAGTTTTGTGTGAAGCACAACAAAACATCAATTCCTGAGAAATGAGGGAAAAAAGTTACAAAAAAAAGTTTCTATCCTCCTTAAAACATATGAGTGTTTTAAATTGAACAGCCATTACAAGTTGTTTTTTCCATCCTTCTCTGAAATCAAGGCCGTACCCTTGACTTGTAACTGAAGTTACGTGTAGCAGAATTAGATTAGATTATTCCACAACTCTTGCAAGCTCCTTCTGTTCCCCTGCCCTTGCTTTGGGTGAATGCTAATGTGTAATAAGAACTCTAAGTAGATAGCTCTGTTCTTCCCAGGACACAGGAAATGTGGCCTGGTATAATGGCATTTTAAAGAGTTTGTATTGAGGTAAAATATAACATAGAAAAATACAGCTCAGTGAATTTTTAATAACTGAAGACATCTGTGTAATCAGCACCCAGATCAAGAAACAGAATATTACCAGCAACCCTGGGAGCCTCCCAGTTACTCCTTTCTTCTGAAGGGTAGGGACTTTAGAAACGTAGATTAGTTTTCCCTGTTTTTTTTTTTTTTTTGGATTTACATAAATGGAATCATATAACATATTCTTTTCTATGGATTCATTCACTCAACAGTACATTTGTGAGGTTCATCCATATCGTTGATTTATGAAATTATAGTTCATTCATTGCTGTGTGGTATTCTATTGCGTGGCTGACTATACCACCCTTTTTTTCTAACGGCCTTTTCAGTGGGAGAAAAAGTTTGTAAGAATCTGTTTTCACTTTGACTGAAGACTTCACCATGTCTCAAAACCGGGGAATCATTTACTCCGAGACACAAATTACCAGCTCATCCCTCAGAGGGAGAAGATTTGAGAAACGTGTTCATACTTTGAGGGTAGCCTGTCTGGGTTCCTTTACATCTTATTGTGTTGTGTTGTCTTTTTAATACCTCCTTCCAGCTTCCTTGTCTGTGCCATATGTTACACTCCAGGAGCCTTCCCTTTATTCTGGTCCCTTTCTCACTGCCCTGAGCCCAAACATCTCCCGTTCCTGAAACGTTTGTATCCATCCTGTTCTTGCATTTCACTCCAATTCTGCTCTCTGTTTCTCCTTTGAACTACAGCGTCCTGCTCTGAAGCCCTATTCATAAACCTTGAAATAATTTTAGACTCTTTTCCTCTCACATTTCATATCCAATCCGTCAGCAACCTGTGCTGGCTGTTCAAAACATTTCCAGATTCAGCCAATTCCCACTACCTCCAAAGCATCTACCTTGGTCCCAGTCCCATCGCTTCTCACTTGGATTATTGAAATCGCTTCCTATTTCTGCCCTTGCCCCTACACCATCTCTTCTCTTCACCACAGCTTGAGTGATAGCTTTTTAAAACATAAATTAAATCATACCATTCCTCTCCTTAAAGATAAAAAAAAAAGCACAAGTTGTAACAATGGGCTGTGTGGTCCTGAATAGTCTGGGCTCTTCTCCGTCTTGTGTCTTACCCCTTCCCACTTCCCTTGCGAAGGGACCTGAGCCTGTCCGTACAACTTCCACACCCTTGGTCTATCTCCCTCTTCCTTCCTCCCCTCTGAAGCCTGTGCAGCAGTGCCAGTCTACCTGCTTCAAACCAGGGGCTCCTGGAGGTCATTTCAACCCCCTTTGATGACTTCGAGGTCTGATTCCTTTCGGTGCACGTCTTCTCAGCACGTTCCATGCTTTGTTCACGTAGAGATAGGTAAACATAGAAAACTGTGCTGTTTGTACAGGACACACTGGGTTGTCAGTCATGAAGAATTGGAAGCTATTGGCCCAGCGGCACTGGCTATCCTAAGCCCCAGCCAGCCATCACTTGGGCTTGGGTTTGGAGGATAAGCATGCATGGCAACACCAGGATGGGAAATTCTGCCTTAAAGTTTGTGGCTGAAACTACATGTTCCTGCACCAGAGGCTTTTAACCATGAGTGAGGTTCTGGGGTCAGTCACCTCTCTTACTTGGGACTCTCATGAGCTGTCAGTCAATGCTCACCTCTGATGTGTTAGGTTGGCATATTGCCGCTCCTGCTGTTGTCAGTTCATTTGTTAGGTTCCCTTGACAATTGGTACAGTCAGAATCCTGGCATCATACCCTGTCTCAAGGGCCTGGATTCCTCTTCCCCACAAACTCTGGCTTCCTGCTGGTTGGAAAGCACTGGAGAGGAATGTGCAGTGGACCAGAAGTAGGTTTTGGAGAAAGATTGGCATTGGAACCCAGCTCAACCATTTGCCAGCTCTTGTTCTTGACAGGTAACCTTTCTCAGCCTCAGTTTCTTCCTCTGAAATAGTAATACCTGTGTTATAGAAAAATCAGGTGGAATACATGAGATGATCTATGATTATATCTTTGTAAATGTTCATTTCCATGTTCCTGACATCAGCTACTTCATTACAAAGGTGAGCATACTTTGATACTGTGTTCAAAGGACTAAGCTAGGTGCTAGGGATACCATTAAGAGTAAGATACTGTTCTTGCCATCAAGGATTTCTCAGTCTTTAAAGGGAGCTAGACATGAATAAACAATTAAATCGAGAGTGATAAGAGCCATGGTAGGGAGAAATAGAGGCTTCTCAGGGATAACAAAATAGGCACATTTAACACATGTAGGGAAACTCAGAGGAGATAACACTTGAATTGAATGGTGAGACCAGGTGGGAAAGAGGGGAAAGAAAACATTCTGGGCAGGGAGATAACCATGTACAAAAACACAGAGGCTCGGGCAAGTCATTCGGGCATGTAGCCTGTAAGGAAAGGATTCGTGGTGTATGAGGCTGAACAGTTAATTGGGACTGTGAAGGTAAAATGCATATGTCATATAAAGGCTTTATCTCGAAGGCAGTGGAAACCATGAACTAATTTTAAGGAGATCAAGTATTTGGTTTAGATTGAGGTAAATCATGGCTAGAGGTAATGGCAGTTGCAACTTAGGCGGTAGAGGAAGGGATGGAGAGAACACGGGTCTAGAAAATTGTGAGGACTTGGTGGCTTATTTGATGTGGCAGGAATAAGGGGAAGCTGCAGGAGAGTCCAAGTTTCTGTCTTGGTCAACTGGAAGAGTGACGGTACCACACACCAGTATAAGATTTGCAGACTGAGGAGCAGATTTGGGTATAAAAGTTGTGATTTCAGTTCTAGACATGTTGAGTTAATTCACAGACTCCTTGTATGAGTGGAGAAGTCCAATAGGCAGCTGACCGTGTGGGGAGGGAGCAAGGAGAGAAAGTCGACTAGAAATAGAGGTTTGTGAGTTACGCTGGTGTTCAGGCGAAGGTGAGACACCAAAGGAATCCACAAACACAGTGATTCAAACAGGATGGTTTATTTTCCGTACACATTGCAGTCTAGAAACTGTGGGGTGGTTCAGTCCAGACACCACTAAAAATGTGGGCCATGGACCAGCAGCATCGGGGTCATGTGAGAACCTGTCGGAAATGCAGAATCCGTGGACTCCATCCCAAACCTGAAGAATCGGCATTGCATTTCACAAGAGCCCCAGGTAATTCACATGCACATTAAATTTTGAGGAGCTCCAATTTAACGAACTGATGTCTTTGCCTTCTCTCATGAAAGGCAGTTGAAGCTATACTACTACCACCACTGCACTTTAGCCATAAAAAGGGGAAAAGAGAGTAAAAATAATGAGCTTTCTCTTTAGGATATGACATCCTTAAATCAGTAAATATTGGTGTTTGCTGTATTAGAAATTAAAGCTGAGGAAAGTTAAAAATAGTTATTAGTTCCTTTAATATATTAATAAAATAATAAGCATGTATATAAGCTAATATAAATGACATACTATATTTCCAAAAGCCAGAAATAAGTGACAATATCATTTGTTTATATTCTTGCAAATCTTTTGAATACCTCGCTGAATAGAAAATAATTGGATTCTGATATTTGCCTCCTCATTTATATGCTGTTTTATATTCATTGAAGTATATGAAGAAAATTCAGCCTCACGCAGATACATAATTGGAAAAGGGATGGATATTTTCATAGTCTTTTCAGATGTTTGCTGATAAAAGTTGTAATTTCCTAAAGGTAAATTGTAATGTGAAGTTGGAAACTATATTGGTGAGCTTTTTCTGTATTAAAATTCACTCATCTGTGTTGTATTTTGGATGGATCTTTTGCTTATGACTGATTTTCTTACATCATACATTGGTCATTTGGAAAATACTGGCTCACTAAGTTATGCAGATCTTCCAAATGTTGATACATTTCATTATGCAGTTCAAGAAAAAAATCCCATTTTTAATGTCACCATTAATCTCGGAGAATCTGGCAGTGACAGATACAAGTTTTCCAAAGTTTGAGTTTTTGCTTAAAAGGCAGAATTTTATCATTGGCAATAAATATATCAGTTGTTTTCCTTAAAGGAACAAGCTCACTTTGTTCATTTTCGAGAAGATGTTTGGCAAATACCCAAGTCTTAATTATCATAATTTCTCTATCTGAAATTCTTTCAATTAGCAGTGGTATTGCGTGAGAGAAACCATTAGTTCAGTTCACAACTCCAAGGATTACGTAAGTGCTTTCCCTCCAGATAACCATTGCCCTTCGGCATACAGCAGAAGTGCTTTGTGCGTAGTTCCTGTGACTCGGAATACTAAAGAGACATTTATGTAAGGGTTAACGTGTTGCAAGATTAAGTTTTACTGCTTAATCAGGAGCATTCTTAAGTGAAACTGGCTTTTTAAAAAATTCCAACTGTGCGTACATAACATAGAGATAAGGACTGCAATGCCTGCTAGCACAGTCTGCAGCCGCTGTCCTCGATGTGCTAGGTACCAGCAATTTCACCCCCATTATTTTTGCACTGCTGGTACGAATGTGAAAAAGGCAAAGAATGCCTTAGTATTATTGTAAAAACAGTTTGACCTTACTTCCTGAGAGGTCTCTCTGGAATCTCAGGAATGTGGACCCCACTTTAAAAACCACTGTCCTTTGTGCTTATCCTGGGCCCAAAAACTACTGGCTTATGAGATCGCAAGGTCTTTAACTAGTTCTAAGCAAAACTGATAGCTAGCAGATGTTAAGTTTGGTGTGTTTCTATGCCTTCCCTAGCTGTGACATCCCTGAAGGCACTCACTGGATCCCTAGTGGTACAGATGGAAAAGGTACCACCAAGGCCCCTTCCTGCTTGCTCTTCTTGTTCTTCCAGTTATTTGGCAAGTATTTAGGGAGCCCTATGACATACCAGGTTCTCTGCCTGGGCTGTGGGCCCTGATGCGGAGCTTCGCATGCCCTGGCTCACGCAAACTACGTGTGTTAATTTCCTGTGGCTAGTATGGCAAATCACCACTAACTTAGTGACATAAAGCAACATAAATTTGCTACCTTACAATTGTGTAGGTCAGAAGTCTGTACCAGTTTCCCTGAACTAAAATTGAGGTGTTGGCAGCACTCCATTTCTTCCCCAAGCCTCTAGGGGGCATCTGCTCCCTTGTCTTCTCCCAATTTCTAGAGGCCCCTCGCTTTCCTTGGCTCCTGGCCTGCTTCCTCCGTCTTCAAAGTCAGCAGTGTTGCTTCTTTCTGACCCTTTGTCACTACATCTCCTCTGACCACGGTCGGGAAAAGTCCTCTGCCTTAGGGACTTACGTGATTAGATGGGGCTCACCCAATAATGCAGGGTAGTCTCCCCATCCCAAGATCTGTAACCTAAATTGCAGCTGCAAAATCCCATTTGCCATATGAGGTAACATATTTATGGTTCTGGAGATTAGAGTTCAGGCTTCTCTGTGGGGCCATTTTTCTGCCTAGCACACACTCTAGTAAGTGTGCCTTAAATATTTGTTGAAGGAATGAAGGCAGTGTCCTATCCTATCACTCATTTCTCTGAGCTTTCTCCTTCCTCCTGTGAGATGCTGCTTGTTTAAGACTCAGTTGTGGTACCACTTCTTCCAGGATTTAGGTGTTCCTTGCTGTGTTTCTAAAGTGAATGAATTACCTCTACTAAGGCTCTTGTTATTGCATCATCACAGTTTACTGCTACCCCACTCCCCTAGCTCTGGAATCTTCTGCCTTCCTTTGTTCTTTGTCTGCCCATACAATATCAAGGTACATTGTGTGTACTCAATAAAGAATGCATTAGTGCCCCAAGGAGTTATCCTTACACAGCCCAGCTATATGTTTCCATTTTTCCTAGGACATACAAAGAAGCAGAATGGCTTGTTAAGGGAATTTAAGGCCTAGTAACATGTCTTCATGCAAGGATGGTAAGTGATGTTTGGGGCAGAAGGGCCATAAGCTCTCCTTCAGGCGCCTACTGGCAGCATACCTGGGACCGAGCAGGAGCTTGGAGGGACTGCAGAGGTGGATTCTCCAGCAGCACCCTACAGTGGGGCGGAGTGTCCCTGAGTGTCTGCAGGCTCTGCACCACAGAGGAGAGGTGTGCAGCCATCCCAGCCTGCTCGGCAGCCACACAGAAGGTGGTCTGTTTGCTCCTCATGCCTGCAGAGGTGCCCAGCACAAGGACTGACTCTGACTTTGCAGAGGTGTTTTAATTCAGCCAAAAAGTTGGACTTTCTAAAGACAACATACATGTTACAGAGGGCCCTTTGTATGGAGTTACTGGGGACTCATTCAAAAATAACAGGAGCCCCAGTCTACAGAATCGTCTGTCATAGACATAGTTCTAGTCTTCCACCTCCTACCAGTAGGCCCATTTATATCAAAATGAATAAGAAATTTAATCCCTGGTTGTTGTTTTCTTTTTTTTTTTACTTTGGTTGTGGTTTGCTCTGTGTGTGCTATTTTTAAAGGCAGTGTTTCATAATGTTTACATTGCCTTTAACCTTCGACTAACTTTGCAGTTTAGGCTGCTCCTCCCTCCTTTGAGACTGCTAACTTCCTGTTCCTAGAAGGCAGTTCATTCCCTTCCCAATCATCTCTGTCACTTCTGCAGGGGAAGAAAGAAGACCATGGAGTGGTAGGCAATAGTGGTTGGAGTAATAGTTAATATTTATCCAAGGCTGGGTGCCAGGCTCAGTGCTATGTGTTTATGTCTATTATTAAATCTTTAAAACAACCTTATGAAACAAAAGCTATTGCTGTCTATCCTCAGATGCAAGAGAAAGTGTTTTCCCCAAAATTAGCCCTCAGAAAAGAGGGTGGCCCCTTATGTTTGAGTCCTCACAAAGATTGCCCCGTTGTAGGGATTACTCTGTTTCAGACTGCGAAGTAGTTTAAGTAATTGTCCCAGAATTATGAAAATGGTGCCTATTGTTTGGGATTGCTTAATATTCAAGTATATGTTGGTTTTTCCCATGTTAGTAGACAAGGAAACTGAGACTTGGCAAAGTTAAACAACTTGCCCAAGGTCGCATGGCCAATAAGTAGTACAGCGGGATTCAAACCCAGGCATATAATCTTACTTCCATATCCTCATTATTAGTCCTCCTCAGGTTCTTTCTCTCACCCTTGAAAAGGTTTCAGTCCAGGGAATCACTGATGTTTTTCTGCCTTCTTGTTGAGGTTTCATTGTCAGAGCAGAGAAGATCAGATGGTGAATGCATATCCAGTCTGGAGCCATGCTTCTATGGAGAGCACTAGGATGCTCTAGTTTGCCTTCTAAGGGCATGGGACTCCCTCTGGTTCAGCCTTTCCAGATGATCACCCTGCCTTCCTTTGCCATTGGTGGGACGTTTATTGCTTCTGGAGTCAGCCCCTTTTCTTGGTGCTGGTTACAGGAGTTCTTCCTCCTACCGAGCAGAGATTGCCTTTCCTGGAATTTTCGGGCTAACAGAAAGGAGATCAAAATAGACCTGGGTTTGTCTCATCTGATCTCTGCTCTCCTCCCCTCCCCTCCTTCTTCCCTTCCCAAGGAATATTTTATTTTAAAACAGTTTTAGATTTTAGAAAAGGTAAGCTATGTGTCAAGATAGTATAGAGATTTTCTGTGTATCTCTCAGCTTATTGTTAACATCTTACATTACTGTGGTATATTTGTGAGAACAAAGAAACCGATATTGGTCCATTATGATTAAGTATAAACTCCAGATTTTATTCTAATTGTACTAGTTTTCCCCTAGTATCCTTTCTGTGTTCCACAATCCCAAATTACATTTAGTCCTTGTGTTTCCTAAGTCTGACCTGGTGTGTGATAGTTTTTCAGTCTTTCCTTGTTTTTCATGACCTCGGCAGTTTTAAAGAGTACTGGCCAGGCATTCTGTAGAATGTCTCTCAGTTAGGATTTATCCAATGTTTCGTCATGTGGTGTTGGATTTGGAAGAAGAATACCACGAAAATGAGTGTCATTCTCATTAGATCATATTAGGGACATGATATCAATATGACTTACCACTAGTAATGTTAACCTTGATCTTCTGACTAAGGTAAAGATACTCCTCCCTTCCCTGTTTTTTTTTTTTTTTTAGATTTTATTTATTGATTTTTAGAGAAAGGGGAAGGAAACAAGAAAGAGAGAAACATCAATGTGTGGTTGCCTCTCATGTGACCCCCATTGGGGACCTGGCCTGCAACCCAGGTGTGTGCCCTGACTGGGAATCGAACTGGCAAACCTTCGGTTCAAAGGCCCGTGCTCAATCCATTGAGCTACGCCAGCTAGAGCATTCCCACCCCTCCAGTTTTTATAAAAAAGTGTTTGAGAAGCAAGTCATTACGTGCAGCTCACATTTACAAGGTGGGGGTGTTAAGCTCTACCTCCAGGGGGTGGGTATCTACATAAGTTACTGGGAATTTTCTCAAGGCAGATTCCTCTCTTCTGCATTTATTGATTAGTGCAGTCATTTGTATCAGCGTGGAGTGACGAACATTTATCTTATACTTTGGATTATAACCCGTTACAACTTAATTTTTTGGCTCAAATTGTTCAGGTTTGGCTGCTGAGGGGTCTTCCAATCGTCTCTTCTGTCCTTTTACTTGCCACCATTCTTTTCTTTTTTAAGGATTTCCTTACTTTCTGGCACTACAAGATCTCCCAGGTTCCTCTTGTATTTTCCCTGACCCATCCCTAGAATTAGCCATTTTCTCAAGGATCTCTGTTTCCTTTTATTTGAGAATGATATTAGAAACTTAGTTCTGGCCACTGAGTGTGCTCATTGCTACCGGGGTGTCACTACTCCTAGACCCTCTTAGTGGACACAGCTAGGAAATGCGTGTTACCAGTCCATGTGGTGCACATGTCTACAATATTTCTGTGTCTGCATTTGTTCTCAAGGTAAAGCCTTGTGTTTTTGAGCACTGTGTAGCCAACAGTGAGAAAATGCTTTGCTGCCTTCTACCACCAACTGCGATATTTTAAAAAGGGGGAGTGGAGAAAGTGTAAATGGGGAACTGGACAAAATTGTAATCTAAGAGCTCAGCCATCCTCTTATTATATCATGTCTCTTTAGAGATAAAGAGATTCTAAGACATTTACTGAGATCCTAAGAGGATAAGGAACTAGAAAGTGGACAGTCAGGGTTGGAATCTGGCTTTTTGAAATGAAGTGTCTTTATTTCCACGTATTTCACACCTCTTTAAGACTGATCAGTATTCTTGACTTTGTATACAACTCAATAGTTAACTTTTTGGAATGTGTTAAGCAGATGAAAATGAAATTTTAGAAAATGATATTTACAGCTACTATCTAGCCAACAGAAATCTGCTAGAGTGTCAGTAATAAAGGTTTTCCTCTCTAGCAACCTATCTTAGATTAACAACTTGAAAATGATGATCTGATGGCCAGATGCTAGTGAGTCTTTTCAAATGATTATGATGATTATCCTACCATGTTTTACTTTGTATAACTATCTCTAAAAACATCCTTTTGCTCTGGGGAGAAAATCATTGACCTTCTCTAGGATAGATACTAGAGGTATACACTTGCTTTTTAGAAATGGGATATAAAGCAATGAAGGAATTTGTTTAATGTCATCCAAGGACTTAGTTAAAAATCTGAGGTCATTCCTCTGAAGGAGTGTCAGCATTCATTTGGATATATAGGTACTAACATGTTTTATTTTTAATCATTTACTTTACAAATATATTATTTTTATTTTAAGTTTCTAGTATCTGAAGTACTTGTATTTTCATTTTTAAAACTAGTGGATTCTGTTTAACCAAATATAAGATAAAATAATAGGATCTACAACTTGATTCACTGTTTTGTAAACTAGATCTTTTTTTTTAAGGATTATTTTTTTAAGATTTTATTTATGTATTTTTAGAGAAGGAAGGGAGGGAGAAAGAGAGAGAGAGAGAAACATCAATGTACGGTTGCTAGGGACCATGGCCTGCAACCCAGGCATGTGCCCTGACTGGGAATCAAATTTGAGATGCTTTGGTTCGCAGCCTGTGCTCAATCCACTGAGCTACATCAGCCAGGGTAAACTAGATCTTTTATAGTATTTTTAGTTTTATAAACTAAATCTATTATAAACTAGATCTTTCAAAACAAGCAACTCTAATGCCAATTTTTTTGCGGTATTCTCTCCAGGACAAGAAGTAAACAAATACGAAGCTGCGTAGGCAGTGAACATCAGACTTGTCTGCGTGCTGTCTGGACTGATGTGGTGCACGAACTACATCTTTGCACAAGACTAACGTGTTGTCACATTACCACCTGTTATTTCAGAGCATCGGGGAGTCCACAATGTCTGGTGTGTTACATCAGCTGCTGCCCCTGATTAAGCCTTTGAATCAGAGGACCAGTGATGACTATAGCCCCGAAGAGCTGCTGATCCTCCTAGTATATATTTACTCTGTCACCGGAGAGTCCGCAGAGGACAAGGCCCTGGCTGCAACTGAAGAAAAGGTGAAGAGAGCACTGGCCCAGGTCTTTTGTGAGGAGGCTAAGTTGTCACCTTTGCTGCAGAAAATCACAGGTGGGTGTCTAACAAAGATCTAGAACATAAACATCACTGATACAAAAAATGGGTTTAAAAACAAAAACCATTTCAGACAGAGAACGTGACCATATTCGTTGGAATGGTTTGGAACTTCTTAAGTCCTGATGAATGCTAGCTGGCCTTTAGCATCAGAGGTTTTCCCTGCAGATTTTTCTTCCAGTTGTGGGAGTGAAGCAGCCTTCTAGTTGCTTATCAGAATTCATATTCCTTAGAGCCAGAACCTTGTTAAAATAGGAAAATATTCACAGGGTGTAATATCTTAAAGGAAAATAAAATGTAGCGCATCCTATTCAAAGGGTTTCTGTTGACATATTCTCTTTGGTATTGTCATTTCAAACTTAAAGAACAGTCTCCTTAAGATATCACACAATGATATAGGATTAAAAAGTTACCTTTTTCCAGAGTAATTTCCTATTTTGACTTGTCACATTTCATTTGAATCTGGATTACTTGGCGGTATCCAAAATAATACCCAAACATCCCAGTAAAGTGGGTGATTTAATTTGGGAGAAAAATATAATTAAATACCATAAAGTCTAACTTTTCACTTCTAGTAGGAACTGTGATATAACTCAGAGATGTTCATGTGTTTTATTCTGTATCAAATTCAATATTTTTATTTATATTCTGTGTAAAGCTTAATTCTATTAGTATGGACTGAGCCTGGGTCTTTTGAGAGGGGGATGTTATTATTAAAACACATAAAACTTAAATACTTTAAAAACGTACCGAGTTTCCATTCACTAATGAACATGTGTGTGGGTGTGTGTGGACCTCTCCATTCAGAAGGCCCAGTGGAGGGAGATTGTACGTCTCCCAGCTCCTCCTTCCGGCCCGGCCCATCAGGCCTCCCGGGAGAAGCACAAGCACCGGCTTGCTCGGAAGCAGGCTGTGCAGCCGTGGGCCTGAGCCCCCCCCCCCCCCCCCCCCCGTGCATGTGTGTCTTCCTTTGTGCCCACTGCTGACCTTTCCTCTGTCTGGTTATGGAAAATGAAACCCTGATGAGATGGAAACCGAATGAAGTTTCCACAGAAATGAGACACTTTCTTGCTTAGTATGGAACCTGTCTGCCAACTCAAAATCTGCTTGAGGAAAGCTTGTGGAATCTGTCCCCATTTCAGTTAGGTGCAGTACGCTGCATGATTACATGTGTTTGGCTGTAGATGGGTATTGAAACTTAAATGTGGTTTATATGGTGCTAAGAACAGTGATTCGATTCAAAGTAAAATTGAATTCTAGGAGAATTTAATTGGAAGTTACACTTGAAATGCGCAATTTCAGAAACAGACAACAAAGACGGTGTGTTTTAGCCAAGGTTATTTGGATAGCTTTTCTGTAACATTAGTATGTGACTGTATTACTTGGGGAATTGAGGTCATGCGCTAAGAGTATTCATTTAATATTTGCTCAAGGTGTTTATTGACCCAGCATTTCATTCTTTATTAGTTTCCCTATTTAGGATTGCTCAGGATATTGCACTTTCTTGCTTTTAACTCTGATTTCACTTTTTAAAACACTTCTGTACATTCATATTTATAATGAAAATTTGTAAGTTTAGCAGTTGAAGATTAAAAAATAAGAATTTGTGGAAATTTAGTATATTTAAAAATTTTAACAGCATCTTTGTGTAATGCTGAGTATATATTTCAGTTTAAACAAGTGGGTAAAAGATGATACTTAAATTTGATGTCAGTGAACCTACCGGTGGAAGGCACGCGCCTCGATAAACTTCTGTGCACACCAAAAGGACTTTATTTCTGAAGACAGACTTTGACTTGGCTGATCGGACACACCCATGTTAAGTGTATTGTAAGGTCAATCATCCTGAGAAGTAGGGTTATGTTTACAGTTAGCCACTGAGGAGAATGTTTAATCCACACCCCATGATAAAAGGTAATATGATAGTGTTAGGGGTGCCATTAGAATAGGATGGGATACCCCAGAATGTACCGGAAAAATCAAATTGCTTTCAAAGGTGCTTATCATGGGACTAGGTTAACCTAGCTTTTTACCTTGAATTTTACCTTGAACTTGTCCACAGTGTCGTGCTTACGTTATTCCAGTTCATAGTCTTGCCTTACTCATTACTGGTTAGCAGAATTTATTTTATGCCTTATGCACATCATGTGGTTGATGAAATTTGTTTAAAAAGTATTATTGAAAACAAACGAGTTATAAATATAAGAATTCTACTTTTCATAAAATGCTATAATTTTACTAATCTTAACACCAATAGGATCAAGAAAGCAACACTTTTTCTGCACTAGAAACAAGCATGTTATTATCACCGAAACGCTAAGTGATAGAGCCAGAACTTGAACCTAGTGTTCCGGATCTAGAGCTCATGTTTTTAAACACAAAATTCTAAACTTGCCACAAGCTCACTTCCATTACCACTGCATTTATTATATATTATATTCTCTAACTTATGCTTGCTTACACAAATTTTTTATCCCCACCCAAGAACATGCTTGTTGGTTTTATAGAGAGAGGAAAGGAGGGAGAGAGGGAGGGAACATTAGTCAGTTGCCTCTAATATGCACTTTACCGGGGACTGACCCTGCAACCTCGGCGTGTGCCCTGACTGGGAATCGAACCCATGACCTTTTGGCTGATGAGACTGAGCCCCACCAGTCGAAGCACACCGCCAGGGCTACACTTACTGTTTCAAGTTATGCGTGCTCAACCATTCTTACCGCTTTCTTATTTTCTACACAGTGAATTAATGTTTGGCTAATGTTTTAGATATTACTTGTGCTTTTTAATCTTTTTATAATAGCTACTTACAGATGTTTCCTTATATCTTCCTGTTTTTGTGCATGTACCCTCTTTGTTTATGCTTTGCTATAAAGAAATTAAAATATCATTTCAGTCATTGAAATCTATTGGTTGTCAAGTTTTTCTAAAACAGGACTAGCAAACTTAATTGTTTTTATTTCAAAAATACCTCTTGACAATAATTGCCTTGTATGTAAAATTCATATTCCCTTTTATATGTCAAATATGTAATTTAATTTCAACAACTTTATTTCTTCTTATTCTTTCCTTTTATGGAATGGACAACAACAAATTATAATTGACAAAACAAAACAAAACTCCAGCATGGTCAATGGCAGGATACTATTTTGTTTTCAATAGATACTTTTTGGGAGAGCGGTAGGCAAAAACTCTCTTTTCTACTCATACAGAATAACAAGGGTTGGCTTTCTGCATGTCAGTGATGAGAGCTGAAGAAAGAAAATTGGTATGGCCTAAATATGTCGCTTAATGTTGTTCTTTCTCAGTCTTGCTAAGTTCAAAGAGAGTATCGGTTTCTGTATACATTACTATTGGCATAACAGTCACAAGAGGAAACAGAGGAAAACCATCTGAACTCTCTTCAGAGAATGGAATCAAAATGCTCATTTTAAAGATCTGTGCAGACTTGGAATGTCATCGTGCAGGAAAAGCATAGGACTCACAGACAGAAATCCTTGATTCAAACATTCTGGCTCTGCCATTTCCCAGCGGTGTATATAAGTGGACAAATCGCCCCTCTTTGATTGTAAATGCAGGTGCCCTGTGGACCACTCATAATTTTGCCAAGGATAAAGCAACGGTATGTGCGTGAGCTAATTTTTGATCCATGCACTATTGTAACTAGGTCATTTTTTCCCCATCGATGTTATTATTTTGATGGCATCTAGCCGTCCTGTAGGGTAGTGCTTCCCTCCCTTATTCACATTGGGACACACGTGGACAGTGAGAATGTTTGCACAGTATACTGAGGTAAATGGACAGGACTCTTGTGGTCAGAGGCAGCCAGCCCTGGGGGCTCAGGCCACTCTAGGCCCTACCCAGTTGACCTGTGACCTGAAGCGAAGCAGCAGCTTGGCACACCTGGAACCTATTAGGGACAAATCAGTGTGCTGAGACTGGTAGGTCAGAAGGCGGTAGGTCAGAAGGCTGTGGAATCAGAAAACAAAGAAAAACAAAACTTGCATAGGATTTTTAACACCCAAAACTATTTTGGAAAAAATTTTTTTGATAAAAAATTTTTATATTACTCATCAGTTTATTTCCTGAATTTTTATTCTATCTTTATCTTTAATTTAATCTTCATTGTATTTTTCCATTACCATTTAGTCCCCTTATACCCACCTCCCCCCAGCAGTCACCACACTGTTGTCCATGTCCCTTTTTTCTCAATTCCTCCACCCCCTTACTTCCCCCTTCCCCAGCTAACTGACGTCTTGTTCTCCATCTATGAGTCTGTCCACATTTTCTTTGTTCCTTCTGTTTGTTCATTAGATTCCACATATGAGTGAAGTCATATGGTATTTGTCTTTCTCTGACTGGCTTTTTCACTTAGCATAAGGTTCCCCAGGTCCATTCATACTGTTGCAAAGGGTAAAATTTTCTTCTTTTTTACAATCGAGTAGTATTCCATTGTGTAAATGTCCCATAGTTGTTTTATCCACTCGTCTACTGATGGGCACTTGGGCTGCTTCCGTACCTTGGCCATTGCAAATAATGCTGCAGTGAACATAGGGTGCTTGTGTTCTTTTATACTGGTGTTTGGGGTTCATTTGGATATAGTTCCAGAAGTGGGATCATTGGGTCAAAAGGCAGATCCATTTTTAATTTTTTGAGGTATCTCCACTGCTTTCCACAGTGGCTGCACCAGTCTGTATTCTCACCAACAGTGCAGAAGGGTTCCCCTTTCTCTGCACCCTCATCAGCACTTTGTTTTTTGTTGATTTATTGGTGATAGCCATTCTGACAGGTGTGAGATGATATCTCATTATGGTTTCAATTTGCATTCTCTGATGATTAGTGACATTGAGCATCTTTTCATATGTCTATTGTCCATCTGTATGTCCTTTTTGGAGAAGTGTCTATTCAAGTCCTTTGCCCATTTTTTATTTGGGTTGTTTGGGGGTCTTTTGGCGTTGAGTTTTCTGAGTACTTTATAAATGTTGGATATTAACCCCTTATCAGATGTATTGGCAAATATGTTCTCCCATTCTGTGGGCTTTTTATTTTGTTGACATTTTCCTTTGTTGTGCAAACACTTTTTAGTTTGATGTAGTCCTGTTTATTTTTTCTTTTGTTTCCCTTGCCTGGGCAGATAGATCTGATAAAAAAAAATTGCTATGAGCAATACCTGAGATTTTGCTGCCTGTTTTCTTCTAGGATTTTTATGGGTCTAGGATTCTGGGTCTAACATTTAAGTCTTTGACCCATTTGAATTTATTCTTTTGTGTGGTATAAGATGGTGGTCTAGTACTCAAAACAGCATGGTACTGGCATAAAAATAGACACATAGATCAATGGAACAGAATAGAGAACCCAGAAATAAACCCACACCTTTATAGTCAATATTTGACAGAGGAAGCAAGCATGTATAATGGACTAATGATAGTTTATTCAATAAATGGTGCTGGGAAAATTGGACAGATACATGCAGAAAAATGAAACTATATTATCTTTAAAGAAAAATTCAACAGGGGTTAGACCTGTTTAGTTAGGTTAGTGTAAAGCTAGGGAATGAATGATTAATAAGTATCTAAAAAGTATGTGGTTCAACATAGAGGCATGATAAAAATAGAAACTGTAATTTCCATTTGTTAGATTCTTATTCTACTTCCTCTTTATAATTTGGGATTATCAATTACTGTACCATCACATTAGGAGTGCGCCTGGATATATATAATGGAAAATTTACCAAATTAACTTAACAAACAGGGATTTTTTTTTCTCAACTAGAAGTTCAGATTCAGGCAGCAGAACTCTCTGGCTTCTCCTTCCCTTCCTCCCTCTCTCATTTGCTTATGACAACTTTTTTGAAAAGTTCAGGTAATCATAGACCGTGTAAAATTATTATTGAGATTTGTGGCTTCTACTTTATTATAAAAACTTGCATCTCCATTAGCACAAGGCGTAGACATTTTGTTTATTATGTTCGTAGAGGTATGTCTTTAAAACAAAGCATTTTTCATCGTTGGCCGAGTGCTTTCCGCAGCCTTGTAGAAAGTTTCAGTAGTGGAACATGACGTGCTTCCAGACGGAGAGCTGTGAGAGATGAGGGGCGAGCACGACTCTCCCCGCGCGCTGCCTTTACCCTGTCGCCTCTGCATTCTTTCCCCATCTCACAGCTTCGCCTCAGCAATTCATCAAATTCAGAATACACATTTTTGCAGATTTTTGCTCCTAAGGGCACTATTCTGATTGAAAAACAGTTTTCAAGATTTCACAAATCTTTTCCTTGAGAAGTTGTTTTCTAGACCTTGAGCGTTCCTATTGGTTTGGCAACGACAAGGATGGTGGTGTGGTAACTGGAGCAGTGACCCTGAAGTTCATCACCAGTCGTCGTGTTACCCACACTTGACTGAGAACTTCGGCTCATTATAGTAAGTGGCGGTGTGCACAGTCATGGCTGTAGAACCCACCCACTCTGCTGAGGGAGGACTTCAGGATGGAGGGGGAAATTCATTTCAGACGGGGTTCTACCTCATCTCTTGATTCTTATTTACGGCCTCTCAGTTAGTGTGGCATTCCAGTGATGGAATTTTAATTAGGAATACACCTTTATTTTGCCTTTCAGGTTTCTTGTCTCAGGGCTGCCAAAACAAAACAAAACAAGAAACAGACCCTTGTTTTCTATTATGGTTTGCAACACTGTCTGGTATAATAGGGTCTATTTTTCCTCTAGATTTCTAAGATTTCTGCTGGAAACTCTGATGAAGAACATATGTCTGCCCTAAATCACTCCCATGAGAAATGTTGCAACTGTTACATTTAGTTTTACTGTCCAACATATTAAAATAGTTAACCACAGCACATATTACAAAACAGCTATATCAAGTGAAGTTTAAAATATTTAGTCATATTTAAAATATATCACAAGCTATGAAGAAAGATATTTAGAGCCGCCTGTTACGGTGGCTAACTAGTTAAATAATTTTGCTAACGTATTCAGGGATCATTACAAATTACTTTCTCAGGTACTTGGTTTTTCCATACCACATTATAAGAATGATCATTCTTAACTAAGATCCTGGAATGGATCTTTTTTGCACTAATATTTATATGTGCACAAATACGTGAGACATACTGTCTATATCACTAAATTTTCCTTCTGTACATGATCCCAATAATCACAATTGTTTAAGTGACAGAGATTAATTATTGCTGATTCTTAACTGCATATTCAACCTGGTATAAATGTCTCAATCATGAAAGAGAAGAAATGGAATGCATAGAATACAGGGTAGTTTTCTTGAACACAGAGCTGTGGACCAGATAGGAGAGACGAGGTGATGGAGTTGGAAAGTAGAGCAGGGGCCTTATTTCTCCTCTTAAGTGTGTCTCTGGATGTGTAACCTTAAGTCTCTTAGCTTGCTTCAGACTCAGGATCCTCATTATAAAATAAGAGTCTCTTTAGATGAACCTTAGGTCTCTTTTTTCTCTTCTATTCTATGGTTCTAGTTTCATATGCTTTTTATTTTTAACTGAATCATTATTCTCCTTTCCCTACTTCTAAATCAGCTCTTCCTCAATAACCCTCTGTCTTTTTCTGGATACCACTATCCTCTCAGATGGGAAGCAATCTCCATTGACTCAACTTACCCCTTGTAGCAGTTGGCCACTTTCTGCAGCCCATTTCTGTTTTGGGGGGGAGATGCTGTTTATGTCTCTTCAAAGATATTTTCTTATCGTCAGGCACACACTGGCCCATGGACTTCTCTCAAAATCCTTGACTCCCTATCCATCCACTTATTCATCCTACCTTCAGATGGATGCCAGCCCAACATTCTTAAATTTAATTTTATATGTTACTACCTTTACCTTAAGGTTTTTCCTCCACTATTATAGCCATAGCTTCTCATTGCAGAAAATTTGAAAATGTGAAGAACAATGTAGAGGCCACATATGAATTTTATTTTATTAGGTACCTATGAAAAACATGTATGCTGTTTGTGGTCTTTTTCTTTTTTAACTTATTTTATTCTTTTTTAAAAAGATTTTATTTATTTTTAGAGAGAGGGGAAGGGAGGGAGAAAGAGAGGGAGAAAAACATCAATGTGTTGTTGCCTCTCAGGCGCCCCCTACCGGCAACCTGGCCCACATCCCAGACACATGTCCTGACTGGGAATCGAACCAGGGCCCTTTGGCTTGCAGGCTGTCACTCAATCCACTAAGCCACACCAGCCAGGGCTATTTTATTTTATTCTTTTTTTTTTAAAGATTTTATTTATTTATTTTTAGAGAGGGAAGGGAGGGGGAGAGAGAGAGAGAAACATCAATGTGTGGTTGCTGGGGGACATGGCCTGCAACCTAGGCATGTGCCCTGACTGGGAATCGAGCCTGCGATGCCTGGTTCGCAGCCCGCGCTCAATCCACTGAGCTACACCAGCCAGGGCTATTTTATTTTATTCTTTATTTATTTTTTCTTAGTAATTTAAAGTAAGTAATTTAAAATAATTGGATTACTAAGATTACTAATATCTGGCCATATATTTTGCTAATATGTTTTTCATGTTGGTATTCGCCTTTCATATTTGCTCACATGGGATGTCCAGAGACACAGCTATCACAGGAGAATTGGGGCAGGGGCTCCAGCAGTGTGATCAGGACTTTGCATCTTCTGAGCTTTTCTTCCCTCTGAGTATTACCTCATTCTTTCCTGTCACAGCTGCCTGTGTGTGACCCCTCATCTTTCCCAGCCATTCCTGGCTCATGTCATTCCACAATAGCAACCCAGGAAAAAAAATGGCTTTGTTCTTCTAGGGGTTATAGATCAATCCTAGGAAAGGAAGCTGACTTGCAGGCACTGTAGCCAGGGCAAAGGGGTGCCCTTTGACCAAGGTGAGCCGTGAGTGTTCACCATACAAAGTCAAGTCTCCTTTTGTCACCACATATTCAACCCCCTTTATGCAAATATACAGATAATGTACACACAGAGATTTGTACACTTGAAACATACATAACTTTATTAACCAATGTCAGCCCTCAAAATTTAATAATAAAAGTTAAAATATGTAAACCATTTAATTTTTTTTAAAAGATGACTCACGAGCCCCCTAACTGTGTTGTGTAGAGGTAAGCAGGAGGGTGGCAGGGGCAGGGATTTGGAGCGATGGGCAGTGGGCTGTGACTGACAGCCCATCATTGCCACTGAGAATAGGGGTTGGAGTGAATCCACAAAGGCAGGGATACTGACATACAGAAGTGAGATATGTCCACCATGAGAACATTCACTAACCAACCAGTTTTACATCTGTACATTAAAAAAATACATCGTATCTATCCTTACTTGAGTTTAAAATTTTACCTGTAAACAGATGAAGATGTCATTGGTATCTGAATAAGTACTTGAAGAGAAGGTATTTGTGTGCCTAAGAATGATTGTCTGGAATTTTCACAAGTGTCTTAGAAAACAGCATCAGAGCGACTGTCAATTAAAGTCATTCTTAGGACTGAAGCTGCTTTCACCGTGTGAATGCCTCTCAGCACTCAAGTAGCAGTAGTCGTGCCTGTCATGCATGGCTGTTTAATTATGTATAATTTTTTGAATATAAGCTTTAGAAAGGCAGAAATTGTCATTTGGTTGAATTTTAAAGCTCTAGTTGTGTTTATATGTCTCTTAAACTATTCATAGTCAGATTTTTTTCCCTGATTACAGAAATTTCACTTGTTTATTATAGAATACTTGAAAGATCTTTTGCTCTTTAACAAACACAGAAAAATAAATAAAAAATTACCTACAATCCTACCACCCAGGGAAAACTACTGTTATTGTTTTGATGTGTATTTGATGATTTACTAATAAGTAGAAACTCAGATCCCAAAAATGCTTCCCACATGAAGTTTTCAGGTGGGATTTTGTTTTAAATGTGTTTTCCAGTTTATCTCTTAAGGTCATCATTATACCCAGAATAAAGAAGGCACAGGTTTATAGTCAACATAAGTTTTTTAAAACTAATATTGGAAAGGAAGTTGTTGAGAATGTTAGTCCTGAATCCGTGTTCCAAGTTCAAGGAGACATTATCCTCAAAAGTAAAATCAAAACATAAAGGAGGATCATTAGGACCTTGGGTAAGAGGAAAAACGCTTAAGTATAAGCAGTTCAACCTGAAATTCCAGCAGGAGAAAATTAAAAAGAGACACAAAGGGCTCTAGGCTTTGACTTACATTATTTTATTATGTGAGAATAGAAGATTAACATTTAAAAAGCCAGAAGGAGAACATATGTGTACAATGACAGTGATATTGGTGTGTATTTTAAAATTTAGTTTTAAATGTAACCACGAATGTAATTCCCATAGAAGCCTGACATTTTCTGCCTTAATGTGTTGCCTATTTGTTCTATCCTTAGCACCTGGACTACATTGGTCCCGAACGGTATGTAATTTTCACTGAAGTGTTTAGAAAATGAAGTCCCCCTCTTTTTTTTGTGTTTCCTTTCATTTTAAACACAAGACATATGCCTGCACCTCTTCGTCAGGCTCTTGAGTTGTTGCCAGCCTGACAGAGAACCATCTGGAACAGGAAACTGATATGGTGCAGTGTTCATTAACAATTTACATTTTCCAACATGCAAAATGGTTAGGGCTTTAATTTTAAAAGCTGTGGTTTTGTCTAAACTGTACTCCAAAGTAATTGGACTCTTTAGTTCCTTTTTTTTGTTGTGGCAGTGAAGAAAAACAGTTAAATCTGATCTGTTTTTGTTTTTTGTTTTTTCATGCAGTGATGTCGGATTTGGAGTTTCTATTCTGTACAAATCACCACCTTGCAAAGAATTCAATCTTTGGCCAAGAAAGATTTTTTTCCTGGTTAAAATGTGGTTGGATACTTCCTAACTGGGAGAATACACACTCTTTCTGTCAAAGTACAGGCACGATGCACCAAGTAAACTATCACACTTGGTAGAGGTCACAGTATTGTGGTCATCTCTCTGGCGTACAAGAAGTGAGGTACATGTTTTCATCTATTAAAAAAACCTTAGAACACTGAATGTTATTCCTAGGAGCAGATTGCTCAGCACCAATTTCTTCTGTAATTGTATCTTTATTATTATTTTCAAACTTTGATCTCTTGCTTACCATCTCCCTTCTCCCGCCCTGCCCCCTAATCTCACACCTCCGTGAGAAAACTGGTCCCCTTGGGGGCTCGCACGCCACATGCTTGAGCATTTCTAGTTGTTCTCCTTGAGAGCGCAGGAGCCCAGACAAAATGACATCATCCGAGATGAGTTCAGCCTTTCATTTTAGCAATGGGTATTTCATGTCTGTTGACTTTAGAGTGATTCGGGCATTTCGGAGGAGCAGCCCTTCCAGACGTCAGAGGGGAGTGTTGAAGCTGTCATACGTCAGGACATCTCCACACGGAGTTTAGAATAGAACAAAACCCACCAGGGTATACTTGTTGGAACTTTTTGGTAGGGTGTGTGCAAAGAAAAATCCAAATATCAAATTCCTAATTACTTCCCTATTGTTATTATCTTTATAGTTCTTTCTTGAGCCAATTAATGCCTACGTTTATCTTAAATTCACATTCAGTATGTGAAAAATCAGGGAAAAAATTCTGAAAACATATATACATATGTGGTTTTGTGATTTTGTTTCTTTTTTTAAGGGTATGACTCTTGTTTTGCATTTGGGAAGTGAAAAAATCAAAGTTTTGCTTAAAATTAGTAGAATAGCAAAAATGGACATGATCAGATTGAAAAAAAATCTGGGTCACTACTCTCCAGGGAAGGGAGGAGCGAGAAACAGTTGCCGAGCAGTGTGCTACACCCACAGTGTCCCCTGTGTCTGGACGAAATGACACACCCTCGGCACTGGACTCTACAGAAGTGTAGCATGTCATTTTCCTATGATCACTTTCTCACTCTGGAGGCCTTCTTATTCTCTCATATCCTTTGTTCCAGCCACAGGCTTTTCGGTTCCTTAATTACCTGATACTCCCACCAGACTTGACGTCCTTGCACAAGCGATTCTCTCCAGCTGAGTCCCCACCCCAGCTCAGTAACCCCCTTTGGAGCTTGGTTCAGACCACATGTCCTGGGGGTTAGCACCCTCTGACTCTCCATACTAGCTCAGCGCCCTGCACCCCCATCATGTGTCTAAAGTGAACGGTTTATCGTATGTTTGTGTGATGCTTTGATTAGTGCCTGCCTTCCCTCCCAGACCATAAACTCTATGAATTTTGTTTGCTATTCTATTTCAAGCACCGATCGTGCTTGGGGGCACATGGAAGGATCTTGGTAAGTATTTATTGAATGAATGAGGGAATTAGAAAGTCCTGCCTCAGCTTCAGTGTTTAGTCTGACACCCTGTAACATAGCAAATTGGTTGCAGCTTTACCAGAGGAACATTTTGTTGCCTAAAATGAATGGGAAATTGCAAAATGCTAGTGCAGGAAAATGCAAATGAGAAAGGCTTTAAATCCAGGTAAATACTATGTTTGAGAACGTTTCCATTTTCCTCCCCAAGGTTTAAATAATTTTATTTATTTATTCACTTATTTATTTATTTAAATAAAATTTTTGGGGTGTGACACTGGTACACAAAACCACACGTGTGTCAAGTGTACAACTCAATAAAACATCATCTTCACGCTGCATCGTGTACCCGTCACTTTGCCCAAGCAAAGTGTTTTTCCATCCTCACCTTTGCCCACCTCCACCTACTCCCTCTTCCCCTCTGGCTACCACCACACTGTTGTCTGTGTCTATATGTGATACATTTACACAATGGAATATTACTCGGCCACAAAAAAGAAGGAAATCTTATCTTTTGCAAACAACATGGATCGACCTGGGGATTATTATGTTAGGTGAAATAAGTCAGAGAAAGACAAAAAAAAAAAAACCAGATGATCTCACTTATATGTGGAATTCAATGAACAAAGAACTGCTGAGCAAAATAGAAACAGAGGCATGAATACATGGCACAGACTGACAGCTGTCGGAGGAAAGGAGTTTTAGGGGCCTGGGTGAAAGAAGGTGAAGGGATTAAGCAAATATGTATATATGTGTATGTATATACAATTTTTCATCTCTACAATGTCGTATTTTCCAACTGTGCTATATTTTATACTATTTCCTAAAATACATCCCCAGCTCCCCATTCTTACCTGTGAAAGTCTCACCTGGTCACTGAGATACAACTACCTTTCTTATTCCCTCCCTAATCATCCCAGCCTGACGTGAACCCTGAGCCTCAGTACTGATTTGTGATAGTCCTGGGGCACCTCCACAGTATTTGTGTTGCCTCATATGCTTGGTATTTGTACATATATGTTCTTCCTACCTGGTGATCTTGGGCACGTTAGTTAATCTCTCTTTACCTCCTCTACTCCATCTTTAAAATGGGGCATAATGGTAACTGTCTCATGGGACCACCCTAGGGAGCACTTAGCTGTATATAGCGACCACCATTGTCTGTTGCCTCTTCTATTACATTAACCTTCTCAGGGCAGTGACCATGTATTATTCTCCTTTGCATTTCTGGCTGCCATTTTTAAATTGTGGTGCTAAAGGAAGGAAGGAATAAACACCGGGTTTAACAACATTTTAAACAACATTTTCATGGTGCTCTTCACTTTATTCCTAGACTTGGTCCAGGTTGAATGGAGGCTGGGCTGACGGCTCACCCTTTGGGGGTCTAGAACGGGTTCTGAGATTTTTAGATGGTGAGAGAAGAATTTGATAATGACTACTATTTTCTGTAAAATCTTCTTGCTCCATAAAACTCCATTTGTTGTTTTACAGAAAACTATTTCTTCTATTCCTGATAAGCGAAATATTATAAATAACGTATCATCATCTGGGCAGTAAATCTCAATGTCCTACCCCACTGCCACCTGGAAAATAAATCTAGGAGTTGACTCGTCTTTCTTTCACACGTACATTTTGGAATTCAAATATTTTTTAACTTCATAAGGAAAGGACATCTAAGCTGCACATAGGTGGCATGAACTTACTTTCTTTTACTTCTTTTCTCTGAGGAAAATCTTATAGGTTGGGTGATAACCTGACCCTCAGCTTTCATTGGCCCACCCAAGTGAAGCTGGGGTGTCAGACACCAGTGCCTTTACCCGTATGACACGAACAGCACTGACAGACCTGGTCTCTCTCTTAAATACTTGGTCCCAGAGTCCTAGCACACCCACTGGCACCAGTAGGATTATATGTTTATTATACACCAAAAATGTCTAGACATAGCAGGGAAACCATGTTGCAGGATGATCCAGCTCTCTGGGCTCGTAGTCTCACCGACACGGTGAGACATCAGGCCCTCGAACAGGCTGTAGCCCTACCTAGCAATGTTCTTCTCCAGGGAGCTCATCACTGGGGCGAGTAGCCTTGGGTTCCCTGCGCCTCCGGATGGAAATTTTTATTTTTTATTTTTAACTGCATTTAAAAACTTACTCAAAGCCATTTCAAACATAGGATTTCATTCTACTTCCCATCCACTCTACAATCCAGTTATCAAAGGTTTTATTTAGTACTTCAGTAACTTCACATCTTACGTTGAACTGAAATGGCTCACATTTTACTTAATTTAGTACACAAAGAATTATTTATTTCACAAAGAATTTTAAGCCATTACTATACATATAAATTATAGTAGGAAATCAAGAACATATAAACATCAAAAGATACAGATCATAAAAGTCAGTTTAGATGTTCACCCCTCAGCTTCTATGAAGCAGAAGTTGAAAAAAAGAGAAATCATCTATATATTTTACATTTTATAAAATATCAAAAAGGCATTGTTAAAAAGCATTTTCTATTATTAAACCCTAAAAAAATTCTTCATATGACTGGGCATGACAGCCAATATGATTGAGCGTGACTCAGTGAAAATGGTTTTTCAGTGAATTAAAATGATACGGTCCACGTGCTTAAGTTGTGAGTGCCTCAGCCTGGTCTGTGAGGAGGCAGGCTGGGGGTTTCAGACCCTTGTTCCCACAGATGTGTCTGCGAACATCCATTTGGATTCTTTCCTGGAGTGGTTTCCAAGAGCTAGTCTGCAAGCCAGCTGAATCAGAACCACGTGGGAGGTTTGTTTAGCCTACAGCTTCGCAGGTTCCGCCCCAGACCTACCGAATCAGAAAGTTGAGGGGTCGGGTCTGGCGATCTGTATGGAACTGGAGCAGTGGGTTCTTTCTGGAGTCCCCTTGATCAGGCACAGGAAGGGGCTTTTCCTCGAGGCATCACCCTACTTGGGGTATGTAGGACCTCAGCCTCTCTTCTGGAACACTAAATGAGGTCCCGAGTCCTCGAACAGGGCAGAAGTTGTCTACTTGGAGTGGGTCTGTTGGCGGAGTCCCAGGGGTCAGTGGGCATCTCTTCTTACTGGCATGCGATGGACGACTTGCTGGCCATGTCTGTCAGTGCTGGCTGCACCGCTGTTCAGTAAAGGAGCTAGAATTCAAACTGAGGCCCCTCTGAGGCCAAATCCAGAGTTCACCTCTGCACCGTGTTGCGTAATAGCTCTGGGCTAAGCAGTTTCAGCTACTCCCTCCCACCTATTTATTTTGTTTATTTCTCATTGTTTATTGTGACACAGCTGTTCATTTTGTGGCTGAAGTTCTTGCCAGGACAGGGTTCGTGCAGGGACTCTTTCTTCCCTTTCACGGTGATCGAGCTGGAGTTTGTCAGCATGTCACGCTTTAGGAGTCAGAGCCCAGGATGTTCTTCCCTTTAGATTTTCTTATTTGGCACCAAAGTAACTGAGTCTTGGGAAGTTATTCCTAGGTTATCCCATTAGGCAAGGACCTGGTGTAAATGGGTTACATGATGTGATGATATGGCAGCTGAAATATTAAAATCCATAATACATTGCGGAAGAGAGGACAAGAAAAATGAGAGCAATCTTGGTGGCTGCTTATATTAGTAGTCTTGATTAATGTCTTCTTTTAAAAAAATCAAATTGCTAATGCATCTCTAATCACTGTACCAGTCATAACCAATTAGTCGTGTTTATGTAATATGAAACAATATGCAGGCAGGGCTGGCTGGCATGTCATTTCCTTCCACAGAGGGAGTCAAGATTACAGGCCTTGCTGTTTCTCTCTATACCTTGTTTTTGCAGGCCCCCATTCTGATTGTGACCAGGTCACAGCGTAGCACTTGGTCAGCTCTGTCGGCAGTTCAGTCGGTTCCTCTGTGGATGTGGAAGGGACCCAAAGGGATTGCCCATGACAGCATTCTCCCAAGTTAGGCTGCCTCTCTCCTACAACCGCTCAGAGGCAAACTGGATTGCAGACTCACGTCCAGCAAGCCCTAGCTGTCCTGTGCCTGTTTTGTTTGGCCTCCTCAGTGTTTGTGAAAACTTTCAACTGAGAGCCAAACCAGAACAATGGAGAGACTTCCCATAAATAGCTCAGTTTTTTCTAGAAAAGCGTAAAGAAGCGATTGGAGCTGAGTGGCGTCTACCCTGTGGGAGGGGCCGTGCTGTCCAGGCAGCCCCAGCACCTGGCCCTGGCCACATCCTCCCACCTTTCCCAGGGCCCAGATGTGGGCAGCCCTGGCCTCCGCTTCACGCTGCACCGTGGCTGCCAGGCTCTTCCTCCCCTCCCGTTAGTGAGGTGAAAGAATAGGACAACCCAAAACTAGTATAATATGGTACGTCAACTATAATTTAAAAAATAAAAGTAATAAAAAACCAAAAAAAGAAAAAAGCTCAAATATTTACTGTCATTTAAAAAAAATGGAACAAGCAGCAGTTCTGATCAATTTGGAAATGGCTCACTTATCATTGTTTCACTGTTTTGTAAACAGGAACTTAAGATCCATGAGTTTATGAGTGTCCTTCAAGGTCCAGAAATGTACTGAGCACAGGCTGTGGTATGTAGTAGCCACTTGGCAAACATCTACTAAATGATTGAATCTGTGACTAGAAGTCCTAGGTGCTTGGGGACACGGGGTCATTCATTTGGCTGGAAGAAGGGACTTAATGTGGCAGTTTGGGGATATTAATGGCACTCTTTGAATACATGCAGAGCTTGGATGACAGGTAGAAATTTTTTAGTTTCCATAAAACACAAGACTTTATTTTTATTTTGTGATGGGATACCTTGGCCACTTAATATCAAAGCCCTTTGGGAGACATTAAACTTCAGTGACCTTATAAAGTTTCGATAAATTGTTTTTGTTCTCACTTAATGCGAAAAGCCCTCTTGAGTTCGGTTGAGTCTGAGGGTCTCTAACCCGATCCCGTCTGTTTTTCCCAGGGTGCAGTTACGAAACAGGCTGCGTTCCACGTCTCTGTTGCCTCTGGCTCTCTGTGACCCAGAGACCTTTGTGTTGACCATGAGCCCTTATTTTGTTAATAACACCTGGGCTCTGCCCTACCAGGCCAAAATCAAGTTGTTAATGCCCATCACAGCGGTTAAGGACTAGGGTTCCATAGATTGCCTGGGTCTGGAATCCTACCTCTGAAGCCTGTTCACTGTGGCCCTGCAAACTAATGTGTCATTTCTGTATCTTAATGTTCTCATCTGAGAAATGGGCGTCCTCGTAGTGCCGGCGTCACCGCATTGTTAGAACAGTGACCAGCGCGTTGTGAGTGTTCAGAAAGTGATGGCTGCTGTTTTGGTGGCGGTAGTGACCAGGCCGTAATGCCTGTCTTACATTAGAAGAATATAGCTAGTAAAAAAAGAAAAAAAAATGTAGTCATCAAGAACATTGTTGTTATTTAGTTTTGCCTTAAATGTATTTAATACTTAAGAGTTGCAAAGCCCTTTTTTCACCAGACTAGAAATACTGGCTACTTTTTCTCTTGTAATGTATGATCGAGTTTGATTTGATGAAATGAGAGCCTTTCAGTTACACACACAAGGGGCCCATTGCTTTTCTGGTTACAAAAGGCAGATGAGGCCTGTGTGAGGGAGGTCATTACCTTCCCATAGTAATTACTCTTCTGTAAAACTCAGTGCTCTCACCCCGACGACTGGAGGAACACGAGACTGGTCTGTGGTCTGCGTGCACGCCTCCGTGAAGGCCAGCTCTGGAATGTGGTGTGAGGTCACTGCCGACTGGGCCCTGGGGTCTGGGTTTCATCTCTGGTGTTGGAATACCTCAGCCTATCTGTTTTCCACGGGGGATTACGGCACTCTTCGGGGGGCTGGGAAATTCTGAAACAAAAGCAAGCACCCTTGGTCGGTGAGACACACCTGTCCCAAACAGTGGCAGTCTCACAAGGCTAACAGTGGGTAGTGACCTGAAGGAACGCTTTTCTTCTTTAGCCATCAAACCACAGGATTGTTAACTGCCTTTGTCGCCATCTCTCCCTCTAGTCCACACCTTTCCTTCGGACAGAACCCCAATTTCAGGGGGCCAACATAAAGTAAATGCTTGTGGTGGGCCTATTCTTTCCAGTTACTGAAAGGTTCCTTCCAGGTCTACGCCAGGAGAAAGGGAATCCGTTACAGTTGATTCCCTCTGTGACTTGAACACCCTGGGATAGGATACCATGGAAACAAATCCTTTCATAGAAGAAGAAAAGCAAATGCCTCGCAGATCATCAGAGGAAGGAAACGTAGTGCGGTGGCTGGAGAAGGCAGAGGGCGGTGTGGAGGGAAGGCTTTGAGAGTCGGAAGTGTCCGACCTATTTGGAAGTGTCCTTGCCAGTTGGGCCTGTGACCTTGGCTCCTCCTTATCTGTGAGCTTCTTCCTCCGTGAAGGGGAATCCAGGTACCACCCTCACACGGGGCCCAGAGGATGGAGGCTCGTCCTTCCCGTGGTAAGCACTCGGTAGTTGTTATCACTGTTACTATGAGCATGCCTTCCTCTAACAGAACCTGGAAGAAAATTCTCGTTTTTCAAGTTATAAGATCTCATATTGTCAAAGCATTTTGAAAAACTTCTTTTCTGAGAGAAATGTTTGAATTAGTTCTGTCTTTGTGATCATATCTCGTTTCAAATTTCTCAGATCCCCAAACCTCTTGACCTAATCAGTAACTACTCACGGATGGAGAAATGCAGTCACCAATATGACTCATGTTATTTCCTTTTAACCCCTGGTGGACCGTGAGCCGCCTGGGCTGGTCATTTCCTCGGCCATCAGTTGTTTCCTGAGGGCCTCGTGCGTCCCAGGCAGGAGTGGGTTCTGGGGAGACAGTGGCCAGCAGCAGAAAGCCCCTACCCTGCAGGGGTGGGTGTTTTAGTGGCAACATTACTTCTTACTCTTATTAATGGCCCATTCAAACTTGCATAATACCTGGCATACAGCAGGTGCTCAATAAATGTGTGGATGTTTGGTGAACTGAGTCCAACTTACTGAAACTAAAAGTCCAGTGTGCCTGTTCTGGGAAGTTTGTTTAAAGGAAAAAAAATGTAAGATTTTTCCATGAAAGAGCCAGTTTGCCTTGTTTTATTTATTAACAGCACCCATCAGGCTAGTAGGATGGGAAAATACATCTAGCTGATTACTGCCTCCTTGCTGTTTGAAGAAGCCTTTCGCTGTGATTCCATTTATCTAAAATTACCTGTGGTGTTTGTATGTGTAAAGAAATGTGTACAAGGAGGTTCAACAGAAATACAAACCAAAGTTGATGGACTTTTTCTTCGTTGTTACCAGACTTTGCAAAGCTCGATGAGAGCTCTTTCTCTAATGTGCACGGAACTCCTAGTCTGCCCGCACACCAGCAGCCTCCCCGTGTACACCTGCAAATAAAGAAGAAAGACAGCAGGTGGACAGGTGGGAAGGAAGTAGCAAGGGAAGGCCTATTAGGTGCTTGGCCTTGCATAGAATGCTTGACCTTTTTATTAAAACCACGTCTTGCCTCTGAGGTAGATGCTACTACCCACCCCACCCCCCCAGTACATCTACCCAAAACAGCTGAGGAACCTGAGGCTCAGAGGTTAAGAAACTCTCAAGGACACGTAGTTGGGAAGTAGCAGAGGCAGGATTTGGGCCCTGGCTTCCCTCCCCAAAGGTGCTGCCTGTGGGGACAAGGCCACACCCCTCCTCTAGCTAACTGATATTCTTGGGTATGTCTCCCAGGAGACGAGGCTGTCTTCCTCAAAGCTGCTCTGGGGTAGGTGAGACAGGTCACAGCAAGTGCTAACTGAAGTGGGCTCTCGTGTTCCGCTCTCCTTAGGCTGGCTACAGGGACTCAAGAGGGGCCAGCGTGGCCTGGGATCCTCTCATGGTTCCAGGGTTTTGGTTCCAGCATAGGTTTTGAGTTACAGAGAGTGCCATTCTCCTGTAGAAAAAAAGTAAAAAACCACCCCTTCCTGATCTGTTTTTCAGAGCTTGTCAAGATAAGATGCAGAAATTTGGTCTAGGAGCAGTTCGAATCAATGCAGTTTTGGTTTTCTTCCTCTAACAGCATTGTCACATGTATCCCACACAGAATCCAAGGCATCTGTAACAAGGTGGCGGTGCCTAGAGGCTCTGCAGTCACCTAAAAACCTAGTGCTGTTTCAAGAATATGTTAACATCCTTCTACCTTCTGCCATCTTCCTCAAAACCCCAAAATACTGTCTGAGTCTGTTGTATGTTGAGGGGTATGTGGCTCAAGATTCTTTCATTGTTGGATATGGAAGAAAACCTAGCAGAATTTAGCAAAAAAGGGAGTTTATGGTTTCACAGGAACTAACAGCCCAAAGCCACCCTGCTTCAGGCACAGCTGGATCCAGAGGCTCAAACAGTGTTATCAGGACTCCATCCTCCTCCAGCACTGCCAGTGTTCTTCTCCACAAGCTACAAACACCAGGTTTATATTCTGTATGATTGTTAGTTGCTTACCAAATGTTTTTCAGCTTTCCTTCTTCTGGGTACATGGTAGTTTTGTGCTCCTCTGTCCCCTAAAGTTAGGTGCAGCAATATAACTTGCTTTGACCAGTAAAATGCGAACCTAAGAGGCATATGCCACCTCTGGACAGAAGCTTTTAGGAGCCAGTGTGCTATTCACTGTGTCCCTGTCTCTCTACCATGGTGGTCAATGAAGAATGTGTCAAGGTGAGGCCGCCATCAGCTCAGGTCTCTGAGCAGCTTCAATGAGCAGACCCCTCTGCTGATGCATGATGGACGTGAAGTAGGAGGGAGAGCTTCTGTTGCATTAAGCCACTGAGGTTTTGGCATTTTACCATAACATAATCTAGTCTGTCCTGGCTGGTATACATTCTCCAGGTCCCTATGCAAAGGAAAACAAAAGAAATTTCTATACTACTTCTCAAGTAAGAGTGTTAGTATCTACTCTGAATAGCTGCGGTTAAATGATGTAGCCATCTCTGAACCAATCCTCTGGCCTAGGAATGCAGTACTCTTATTGGCCAGGCCAAGGTCACACCTTTACCCTTGAGACAGGGGGGAAATAAGCCCACCCAATGCTCAGGGACAGAGTGGAAGATATAGAAATATAGAAGATGGGCCCTGGCTGGCGTAGCTCAGTGGATTGAGCGCGGGCTGCAAACCAGGCATCGCAGGTTCGGTTCCCAGTCAGGGCACATGCCTAGGTTGCAGGCCATGTCCCCCAGCAACCACACATTGATGTTTCTCTCTCTCTCTCTCTCTCTCTCTCTCTCCCCTCCTCTCCCTTCCCTCCCTAAAAATAAATAAATAAAATCTTTAAAAAAATTAAAAAAAAAAGAAATATAGAAGATGGATGCTGGGTAGATTAAACTAAATATGTCTTGTGTAAAAGTAAAAAAAAATTTCTGCAGCACTTCCTTTTTGTTCTGGAGCAGGAATCCCATCATCAGCCTTTTTAGAAGACCAGTGTCTGCATAAAACTGCTGAATAGAATTTTAATGGATTTTTATATTCTCAAACTAAAAATAGGTGTTGGCAGGAAAAATTATAAATCAGCAAGTTCAAAGTAGAAAGAACCTGTCAGTCTCATATCCAGGAGTCAGTAATAAAAGATTAAAATAATAACGTAACTTCCTTTCCTTTTCTTAAGTTTCTTCCGTAGTATCCCCCGTCTTCAGTATCTGTCTAGCTTTAGTGAAGATACTGCCAGTGTGAGTACATGCCTGCTCTCTCTGGCTTCTTCCAGTGATTGATAACCTCTCTACCGCTGCTTAACGTTCATGAATTCTGCTCTCTGGAAATCAGGATGAAAGCAAATCATGCTTCCCATGTGTGTGGGAAATCCTAGCACAGACCTGCTGTAGAGTAAAGCACAGGTTTGCAGTGTTGTGTTTGTTTGTTTGTTTGTTTTAATTTAAATATTCCCTGTTCCAATCTTTTCTTCTTTGGGTTAACCTTATCATGTTTTCCAGTTTTTTCTTAGCATGCTTCCGAGTCCTAAGTATATTGACCATTTTCTTCTTTTTGTGCTCCAATTTGTCTGTTCATCTGTGTTCCTTTTATTTTTTTTAATCTACTCTACAATCTTGGTCTTTTAATTTGGTGTGTTTAGACCATTTACATTTATTGTAATTATGGAAGTGTTTGCATTTAGTTCTACCATTTTATTATTTGTTTTCTGTTCCTTGTGTTTTTTTTAATTCCATTTTCACTTCTCATCTTTCTTTTAAGTGGCTTAAATTTTTTGTGTGTGTTTTAACTTTTATGGGAACTTTTTATTCAATTTTTTCAAAGATTTTTGCAAATCTTTCTATAATATTTTTGGTCTCTTTTTTATCCATTTTTAATTTTTTTCATAAATTAAGGATATTAGGTTTTTAATCTTGCATATATTTGCAAATATTTTCTTCTAATGTATGGTCTTCGACTTTGTATACAGTGTTTTTGCTGTGCAGCTTTGTAGATAGTCAAATATATCAATATTTTCTATTGTATCTGATTTCTGAGTCATAGTTAGAAAACCTTCTGTATTTTAGGTTATAGAAGAAAGACACAGGAGTTCAACTCTTTAAAAAATTAATTGTATAATTTTATTTTTTAAATACCCAATCAGTTTGGAGTTTGTGCTTATGGATAGCATGAAGAATAGATTGAAATTTGTCATTTTAAAAATGGCTATCCTTTGTTCCAACACCCTATATTCAAAAGAGTCCATCTTTCCCCCCACATTTTGAGATGCACCTATATCATATTCAAATTTCCCCCTGGGACCAGGTCTCTTTCTGCACTTGCTGTTCCCTTTCATCGGCCTGTCTGTTTGTACTCTGGTACTACACCATGTTAGTTACCGAGACTTTGCAGTGAGTTTTGGTATTTCCTTTGGCTGTTCCTCTCTCATAGCTCGTGCACCTCAGGTAACCATGTGTGGGTTGTTGTTGTTGTTTTTCTTCCAAACTTTAGTATTTAATGAGGCCTATTTATTTCCAGAAAAAAAAAAAGCTATTGGTATTTTTATTGGGATTTCACAAAATTTACAAAGTAGCTTAACACAGATATTTTTTGATAATGTTAAGACATTCTAACCAAGAACCAGAAATGTCTTTCCATTTGTTCAGGTCTACGATTGTGTTTTACAGGAGTGTTTTAGAATGGTGCTTTTCACATAAGTTTAAAATTTTTCTTTTTAAGTTTATTTCTAAGTATTCTATCTATTTTCATTGTTATTGTAAACAAGGTTTTTTCTACCATCATATCTTTTAACTTAACTGTTTTTTAAGTTTCTTTTTTAAAGCACTTTAACACATTTTTTTTTCATCTCAAGCAACTATCTCAGCTCAGGCAGACTGTGCACTACGTGTCAAAGATAATTCTTCCATGAGTAACTTCCACCACATCAGCAGATAAGTTTAAAACTTTACACATGTGCCGTAGACTAGAATCCACTGGCACCTTCCACATCCAGAATTTAGAGTGCCAATTCCTACCAAAAGGAGAACATCATTCTCGAAGCTTTGTGAGCTGCTTCTTGGGTTAGTACAATGGGAATGCCGTCCTGTAAAGGAACAGGACCAGAGACCAGCACCAAGCCTTCTGGGAACATCAGCATTTGGGAGCACAGCTGGTTGCTGGGTTTCTGTACAGTAGAGGGGTGACTGGGACAGCCCCATAAAGTCACTTGCCCTGAGCTTCTGCAAGCCGGTCCTTTGCAGAACGCGTGAGGGGCGTTGTGTGTTAAGTATTTTACCACTCAGAACATTCAGGTAGTTCTTCCCCCTCCATAGAGCCACAGCGCTTCAGCGTAAACTTCGTGTCTGAGCTTTTTCTGTCTCCACTGAGGCACTAGAAGTTGTGCCAGAAATGGAGACCTGTCTTTTCTGTGCTTGCTCTCACAGCTGTGGGTTTGCGTGATTCATTCTGCAGTGCAGTTGGGGGGAGGTGATTATTTACGCTGAAGTTCTGAACGTTTGCAAAATCATGAGATTTTAAGGGAAACTTACAAATTTTTACAAATTACTTCAACATTAATATTCTTTACGTTCACTAGAAAAGAGAGATACTAGAAAATACTAGAAAAAGAAAGCAAATTTTCAAGACCCAGAATAATGCTGAAATAAAACCAGAAGTTTAATTTCTATGATCTCTTGATCCTCGCCGGGTCTGGGCTTAGGTCGTATATGATTCTGTGGGGAGCCTCGTGTGTTCACTCATCTGTCCCCACCGATTCATCCCGCATCCAAATCCTATTCTCACAGGACACTGTGTTGGGAAACATTTTAAAGCATCTTTTTAAAAACAGGATTTTGAAATGTAGTCCTAAAGACCTTTCAACACCCTATTTAATGAAAACAATTGGCATTTTGCTGTGTAGCATGGATAGAAAATGGTTATTATGACTAATTAAACCATCAGAATAAAACCATTTCTCTGTTTCTCTCTTTTCACATAAATGTGTATGCATGTGCATACATTTATTTATTTACTTATGTATTTATTTGTACAAGGGGCACACCCAAAAAACGGAATTTATTTATAAAAAATTGTGTATTTATTCTTACATGTTTAAACTGCAGTCACCTTCGAAGTGCTTTCTATCTGATGTAGTACATCTATTGCGATGTCTTTTCCGCTGCTCAGAACAGGTTTTGAGCTCATTCATTCTGATGCCTTTTACTGTGTCTGCTGTTTTTTTGTGTCACCTCCTCCACATCGGCAAAGCGTTTCCCTTTGAGGACTTTTTTTAAGGGGAGTGGAGGGGGACAAATAAGTTGCTCTGGGCAAGATCTGGTGAATAGGTGTGGGGTGGGGCACAGGGGCCATATTGTTTTTGGTCAAAAACGAACATTCGGCGTCGTGTGGGCAGGTGCACTCATCAATTGCCCATCATGAAATGGGCAAACACCGTGAAAGAGTCTTCAGAAATGTTCACTGAAACTGAATATAGCCTCTCACAACAATGCCAGCTGGCACACTTATACAGATGGGTTCCTAGAACACTCACCTGGTTGGGGGAAGCCTGACCTACAAGGGGCCCACCCTTCGGACAGTAATTCCATGTTTTGGGGGGTCCCCCTTTGTATAATTTATTTAGCATTTTACAACTGTGATATTTCTGATTCTTAATGACCTAAGGGCCATAACCAGGAGAATATTTTTAGAATATAAAGAAGAATAATAATAGGTAATATATATTACACACTTCTGTGCCAGGCTCTATTCCAAAAATGTATTTATTCTTCATAGGAGTCCTATTAAGTGGTTGTTATTATTATGCTGCATTAAACAAATGAGGAAGCCAAGGCAAGTTAAATAACTTGCCCAAGCTCACCCAGGTAGTAAATGTTGGTAATTTAATTCCTGGGCTCTTAACCAACACAGAAGTCACCACTTAGTAGAAATGAAGTTTAGGAGTTCTGGTTCCTGATGGGACAGCTTAGAGAGTGCTGCTGTTGTCATTCTGTCCTTGTGCGGCCGCACTGACCCCCTTACTGTTACTCAAATACACCGAGCATGCTCCTGACTCACCTTCTATCCTCTCTTCCTCAGATACCCACCTGGCTCCCTCTGACTTCCTTCCGAGTCACCTTTCTGGCCACCTGTATAGAATGAGCCCTTTCCAAAATGGGCCTTCTGCTTTATTTCTTTTTCAGTCTGCTTCATTTGTTTTCTGCAGCACTTACCATCATCCGATATACTGTTTTTACTTTTATCATTCTACCTCATGCCAACATTACTCTGCTTTCCTCCTCTATAACCTCACCTTTTCAAGAATGCTGTATAGGTGGAATCATGCAGCAAGTGACCTGTGAGATTGACTTTTTCACTCCAATGGCTTTGACATCTAAGTTGTTGCCGTAGTTCATTCCTTTTCACTGCTGAGCAGTAGTCCTTGGCTTACATGTTTCACAGCTTGTTTAACCATTCACCTACTGATGGTTTCCAGTTTTTGACTATCAGAAATAAAACTGCTATGAACATTCATGCACAAGTTTTTCTGTCAGTACAAATTTCATTTCTCTAGGACAAGCAGCTGGTAGTACAATTGCTGAATTGCAGAGGAAGTGTTTGTTTAGATTTTAAAGAAATTGCCCAACTAATTTCCAGAGTAACTGGACCATTTTGCATTTCCACTAGCACTGTGAAATCATTTCCTTTTTTAAAGTGTTGAGAACATAGAAGGGCTTTCTTATTACGTGTTGTATTAGGTGTTCTATCAGGAAACGGTGATGTAGATCCACCCGAGGCAGGGCCAGGGCCGTTCCGTCTCTGTGCACATGCCTGCAGCACAGGTCCTGGCATCTGGGGCTCCGTGAGTGGTTGCTGAATGACACCAAGTACAGATACGGGCTGCAGTGGACATGCTGCATCCTGGGGCAATTTCTAATGGAAATTTGATTCACTGGGATTACTTTGCATGTAATATTCTGACATAATTTTCATGTCTTCTTTTTCTGCCATACCTCCTAAGAACTGGCAATGATGTCGATTTTGACTCTGGAAGATTTCTATTTCTTTAATTATCGAATCATTGTATCTTCTGTGAGTTTTGAGAGCCCAGCTGAATATCAACTAAAAGATTTACTTTTCAGAGAAAAGCACTAAATTGCTATAATTGGGGGGAAAAGAGGATGAGCTACTGTGTCTGTATAGTGAGGAAGCGAGATTGCTAAGAAGGACTGAACGGGATCAGCCTCCGAACACCAGAGTGCACCTTTCCTCGCAGATATCCTCAGGCATGCCTGTGTTATATCACAGGTCACCTAAGCAGTTTTTATGAAAGTGGTACCCACGGGACTCAGGAGCGGCGCTAGGTTTTCCAAACTTGAACTGTTGAATGTTGTACTAGCCTGACATTTTACGGAACAGTGAGTCATAATTAACTCTTTTTAGCAATCAGATTTATGTCAATGTCCCTGCAGGATCATGCTAATATCAGGTATTTTCCAGAGTACCAAAAGGCCGTCAGTGATAATACATGCTCTAGTCGTGTTTTCGTTTTACATTTTCAATCACTTTAGGACATACCTACATGGCTCAGGATTTGCCAGATTTCTTCTTTTACATCTTTTCCTCTTTTCCCAGGTTCTGAGAGTCAGCTCTTTATTTCTAATGAAAGATGGTACTCTTCTACGTTAGAAAAACACATAGCATTATTCCCTCCCTTGTGAACATCTCGTTAAACTTTACATCTCCCAACTCACTCATCTCTCCTCTCAACAATCATCAGAGACACTTTCCTTTTTTGAGTCCCTGGATTTAAACTTTGCAAGTCTCGAGGCTTTCTCTCTCCATAAATTACTATAATGGTATAATATAGAACAGATGGCATAACACCATTTGTATAATTGCCATCCAACATTAAACATGACATGGCAGCTATAGGACCGTGGCCTTAGAGTCACACGACAAATCTGCGAGGGAGGGTGCAGCCGTGAAGGTTAGAGGTTCTGGGTTAGGAAGGCCCGTGTTTGAGTCCCTGATTTCCTGGACGTAGGCAAGGCCCCCAACCCAAACTTCAACTGTCTCATCTGTAAATTGGGAATAATGATAGTGGCTTATTTCATAAGACTGGTGTGAAGAGCAAACGAAATCACATACATGAAGCCCAGAATACAATGCTTGGCACAGTTCAGTGCTCCATACATATTAGCTTTTAATTGTAAGCTCCTGGTGGGCGGAGATTTGGCCCATTTTGTTTATAGCTCTATTCCCAGCACCTAAGACAGTACCCATGATAGATTCCTCACAAATATTTCCTGAATAAACAAATGGTTATTCAAGACCTCACTCAAGAAAACAATGGTCCCAAAGCACATACTGTGGATAGTTTCATTCAAGTGTATTTCTTTTTTATTCAGATCTTATCATTCTTTCCTACACCCTCTCTTAACATATATATTTAGCTAACTCTGAGATTCTTGGAATACAGAGTGAAGGAAAATTGGTCTCTACCCTCAAAGAGATTGTCTTTTTTTAAGAAAAAGTAATGTATTGTGATAGCACTGGTTAATACCATGTAAGTTTCGGGTGTGCAGATTGATAGTGCGTCATCTGTTCAGCATGCTGTGCACTCATCACCCGAAGTCTCGTCCCAGAAGCCTCTGTCTTATAAGGAAACACAGCTAAGCGGACAAGTTGCTCCCTGAAGAGGTGTCCCCTCCTGCCTTCCTTTCCTTCTTCATTCAGTCTCCTTCAGCGTTTTCAGTGAGTTTAGCATGTGCGTTTTCTAAAATTGTTGCCACGTATGATTTTAATCCAAGAGAAAATGTTTGTGGGAAAATGTTTGTTTTGGGTTTCTTCTTTTTTGTTTTGTTGCCAAAATAGTTTTCACTTGTTATCCCCTTTTTGACTGACTTCCAGTAGAATCTCAGATACAAAGCAACAGATGGCTGGGAAGAGGGTTTCGCAATGTCCCTTGGGCCTCCTGAAGTCCCACTTGCCACCCAGACGTTGCAGTTTCTGACAGACCTTCAAAGCCTTTCCAGCGTGTTTTCCAGTGCAGAACTCTGCAGTGCTTCGAAGTCGGCAGAGCACGTTTCATATGACCACAGTGCAGCTCTGGCGATTGTAGCTCTCTACAGGAGAAGCAAATGTATCTAATACACAGTGGCACAACTGTCTTTAAAATTAATTTTCTTCTAATGGTTGAGCATGTTTTAAAATGTTACAGGGGAAATATGTTTGTATAACTTCTCATCTTCAGAAATGTTGGCGAGCAAAGATGTTCTTGAATTAATAATATTTGTATTTAGTCCAGATGTAGATTCCAGAACATTTAAAAATACAGAAATTCTACAAGCACACAGGCCACCTAGCACTATGGACCTCACTTCTATTCATTGTCAAAAAACTGTTCGGGTTCATTTTGGTGTCTTGTCCAACGATTTTGCCCTAACTTGTATAGAAAAACAATTCTCTATTATAAATGTTTTCAGAGAAGATGAATTTGGTATGTTCTGACTATGCAACTTTTAATTTGTCCACTTCATAGATATTGTCGCTTTTATAACTATAGAATTAAACAGAGAGATAAACCAGAAACCTGGCTGTTGACGTATCTCCTAACTGCATATAGCAGCACAATGAACTTCATCAAAATTAAAAACTTTTTCCAAAGGGTACTATCAAGAAAGTATAAAGAATCCACAGAATTAGAGAGAATACTTGCAAATCATGTATCTGGTAACAGTCTAGTATTCAGAATATATAAAGAACTCTTACAACTCATTGATAAAAAGACAAATAACACAACTGAAAATAGGTAAAGGATTTTAATGGACTTTTCTACAAAGAAAATGACCAGTAAACATAAGAAAAGATTCTCAGCTTCATTAGTCATTAGGGAAATGCAAGTCAGAACCATGAGATGCCACTTTGCACCCATAAGAATGACTATCTTGGAAAAAAAGAACAACAAATGTTGATGTGGATTTGGAGAAATTGGAGCCTTCATACACTGCTGGTGGGCATGTAAAATGGTGCAGACACTTTGGAAAATGCTTGGCAGTTCCTTCAGCACACTTAGTTCTGGGTGGTGGTATCCTTCTGCAAAGGTCAAGTTTTTACTGGCATTGCCTTTAAATAAATATATCACTCCTAACCGTGTCTCTGTATGTCATACAACAGGAATACCTAGCTATTCCCACAGTGAAAAAAGGAATTTCTTCATGTATATACCAAAGTGACTGTTTATGCATATACAGAGTCCAGCACAAATAATGCCCCCTTTCTATTACAAAATCATAAGCACATATTTCTGTAACATAGCAATATCACTCAAATATACTAACTCAGAAAGTTAAACATAAAGTTACCATATGAACCAGCAATTCTACTCCTATATCCTAGAGATTAAAGATGTATGTTCAGACAAAAACTTGTATGTGAATGTTTATGGTGATATCACTCACAATAGCCCCAAAGTAGAAAGAACCCAAACATCCATCAGCTGATGAATGGTTTAACAAAATGTGGTAATAGCCACACATGGAATATTATTGAGTCATAAAAGTAGATGAAGTACTGACACATGCTATAATCTAGATAAAGCTTGAAAACCTTATTTCATGTCCTGCTAAATGAAATAAGGCAGACACAAAAGGACCACATATTGTACGATTCCATTTATATAAAATCGATATGAAATACCAGAGTAGGCAAATCTGTGGAGACAAAAAAGTAGATTAGTGGCTGCCAGGGGCTGGGGGCAGGGTGGCTGGGGTCGTGGGGAGAAGGAGGAGGAGAGAAGTGGGTAGGGGATGTCTACTGAAGGGTCTGGGTTTTTAATGGGATGATGAAAATGTTCTAGTGGTCAACAGTGTCGATGGTTGCATGACCTTGTGACCTCCTAAAATCCACTGAACTGCGTACTTTAAAATGGTGAATTTTATTGTGTGTGAACTATGTCTCAACTTTTAAAAATCTGCACGGAAAACCTATAGAAAATCAACTAACAAATTAAGAATCAGCTTGATATGAAAATATAATAATCATCCAGAGTCATGATGTTCTCCTGGGGGTCTAATTAAAAATGTGTGGATGACAACAAATATCCCTCCCAGGATGTCAAGGAGAGATTACAGAGAAATCACCTAGACTTCCTTATCCCACACACTGAGATAATTGCCTGAAATTCTGCATCAAGTGTGGTCAAGTGTGAATTTAACCATGCGTTGCACTGGTGGAGATTGGGAGGTAGACTCTAGTTTACAATAATATTTGAAAAAATGTAGTGGGTAACCATGGAAGCTGCAACTATCACATACTTTTACTATATTTTATTTTTTTTTTAAACGAACATTGTCCCCCAACTTTAACATCTTTGGGATGTATTTAACACTTGATGGTGCCTTGGATTTTATGAAATATGGCAGTTTTGTATTGTGTTGGCTTTCAGGACCTTTCTAGAGTGGTTAGCCATACAAGGTTAACAGCTATTCCCTAAAGGGCTATTTATATCAAAATATCATTGCCATAGCACCCCTAGCAGTTTGTTTATTTTGAGGCTTTGAAACCCAGTTGTTGATGTATCTCCTAATTGCATAAAAACAGTTCTCAGAAGTTAAATGAAAGCCCCCTCCCACCGCCCACCCCCCATCTTTGGTATTCTGAGCACCATGAATGATTTCCCTCCCTCCTTGTTTTATGGACTAGAGGGAGAAAGCCTTCTCAAGCAGTCCTGCCTTCTTATTCCCTCCATTACACGAGCTATTTGAAGGACTAGGTGGATACTTGAAATAATCAGACATTTTACAAATTCTGTTTCTTGCATGGTATTTTGATTTGAAACTTTGAGTATAAAGTTTTCAATGTTTCTATTACAGACCATAATCAAATAGTTTTGTTTGTTTGTTTGTTTGTTTTTAAATTGCCATAGCTCTGGCTGGTGTGGCTCAGTGAATTGAGCACAGACCTGTGAATCAAAGGGTCACCGTTCGATTCCCAGTCAGGGCACACACCTGGGTTGCAGGCCAGGTCTCCAGCAAGGGGTGCATGAGAGGCAACTACACATTAATGTTTCTTTTCCTCTCTTCCTCCTTCCCTTCTCCTTTCTTAAAAATAAATAACAAACAAACAAGTAAATTTTAAAATTACTGTAACATATTCTAACTGTATCATAAAAACCATATATTAAAAGAGTTAAAGTTCTACCCAGTATCTTCTGTAAGTCCCTAGGAACCAGGAGGTCTTAGATTCCTGAGTGGAGATTGGTAAGATATTGTTAATCCATAATTTACAAAATGTCTGTTTTACCCCTAAATACAGAGTGAACCTGGTAACTACAAATGGCTGTGCTTCTTAAAAATGCAGACATGAGATGAAAACTCAGAGCATACTTATTACTTCACGTAATTATGATAGTGTTGCTATATGGCAGATGCCATATGCTAAAAAGCGCCGTCAAGGGGCATAGAGCAGAAGTGGGTATTTTCATTATCAGCACACTTAGTTCTGGGTGGTGGTATCCTTCTGCAAAGGTCAAGTTTTTACTGGCATTGCCTTTAAATAAATATATCACTCCTAACCGTGTCTCTATATGTCATACAACAGGAATACCTAGCTATTCCCACAGTGAAAAAAGGAATTTCTTCATGTATATACCAAAGTGACTGTTTATGCATATACAGAGTCCAGCACAAATAATGCCCCCTTTCTATTACAAAATCATAAGCACATATTTCTGTAACATAGCAATATCACTCAAATATACTATATGACATTTAGATGAAGTGCTCAAATTAAAACTGTAAATTATGACACCCATATTATTACCCTACTAACCACGCTCAAGCAGGCGTTACTTCTGCCGGACCCTGTGTATCTTCTAGTAATCTGCTTTCTATGTCGCACAGGTATGTATCTCTATATGCCACGTAGCCCTCAGTCATCCCCTAGGGGCTTAGTTCAATGGTGATTTATAATGGGAAGAGTGGCGTTCTCATGCTCTTGGTTTAAGATTGGAATTGGATAGTAAGTCTAGGTTATAAAGCACAATGTCAAGGGCAGGGGAGCATTTAGTAAGAGCCTAAACCATATAATTTGCCTGGAACCCTGTAATGGTAATTATTGAGTGCTTTGAATACTCCTTTCAGTTTGAATTCTTATTGTTGTTTAAAAAAAATCCTCCAGGTGTATGGATGAGTATGTGCACTGGGCAGCCTCGCCTCTCCCACTTTTTCCAGCACCTTCAGACCCCTCCTGGAGAAAGGGGAGTGGACTGTAGAGAGCAGCTGCAAGGGGTCAATAATTCTCAGTACTGTCTCTACCTAGCTACCTCTGCCTGAGGCATTTTGGCTGTGGATGGTGCACACGGCCTCACTGCAGGATGTCCAGGAAAAGCTCATTTCAGACCCAGGATGACACAGTACTCTTGCTGGGTTTCCACTTCATTCTGTTTTCCACCTTAAATCATAAATGTGAGTAAAAAAACTCGTTGTAGCCACTTGGCGATTATTTTATTATATTAGGACAAGATTGGGCAACACTGTGAACAAGACCATTGGTATTAGAATCAGATAACATGGGTTCATATTCTGATTCTACTGTTTACTAGCTGTGTGACTTTGGGCAAGTTATTTAATCTCTCTGAACCTTAGGATTCTTACCTATGATGTGGGGCTAGCATATGGCATCTGCCATATAGCAACACTGTCATAATTACGTGAAGTTATAGGTATAAACCACTTAGAACATTATCAGCACATAGAGTCAGTGCCCTAGGAACTGCTCCTCGGTTTGTGGTGGAAAGTAGGACTTCTGATTCAGACCCTATTGTTTGGAGAAACACATAATGCAGAAAATGAAAATTGAAACCTTGGGAGTAGTTTTGTATCTAAATGAAAAAAATGCTAAATAACTTTTTAAAATTATCAATTGTCTCTGTCAAAGTAAAACCTTTAGAATTGGTCTGCCATGAATAGTTCATGGCAATTAATTAATTACAGCCATTCTCTTTTCATTTCTAGAACTAAAATAGATTTCTGATCTATGAATACTTTACCAAAAAAGGGTAAATTGAGACTCAAGGCAATTTAGTATAGTAGAAAGAATATGAGCTTGGTACATATAAAGACCTTAGTGTAAAATTGTATTCCACCACTTAGTGCTTTGTGACCCCAGGCAAGTATTTAACTTCGCTGAGCCTCAGTTCCTTGTTTGTAGAATGGAACTAATTAGGCACTTGGGCTATCCTATAGTATAAGACAAATGATAGTTCTCCGAAAACAGTTCATGTAATTAAACTAGTAACTATTAACCATGCAAAGGATTTAGAAAATTAGCAATGTTTTTGATGGTTCTAGTGGCAATGATCTTGATTTTGTGATGTTCCTAAAACTGCTGGAGCTTAACAATGATCACCTGGCTGAACCTGACATATACAAGCTGCCATTTGGAATTTCAGCTTGAAAAAGAAATCTTAAAGTATATCACAAAGAAAATGGATATATGTGGTACATTTACACAATGGAACATTATGCAGCAGAAAGAAAGAAGGAACTCCTACCCTTTGTGACAGCATGGATGGAACTGGAGAGCATTATGCTAAGTGAAATAAGCCAGGTGGTGAGAGACAAATACCATATAATCTGACCTATAAGTGGAACCTAATCAACAAAACAAACAAATAAGCAAAATATAACCAGAGACATAGAAATAAAGAACAAGCTGACAGTGACCAGAGGGGAGGGGCAGGGGGATTACGGGGGAAAGAAGGGGAAGGGTCAAGTCAAGGAACATGTATAAAGGACCCATGGAATAAAAGACAGTGAAGGTGGGGAGGATTGAAAGTAGAAGGTGGGTGGTAGACAGGGCAGGGGAGAGTAATGGGGGGAAATGGGGACAACTGAAATTGAACAATAATAAAAAAATTTTAAAAAAGAAAATGGGTATATGTTTTAGGTGTAAAATCCAGTAAACTAATAACAGCTAATTATGTGAGCCTGCACAAGTTACTTAATTGTTCTATGCCTCATTCTGATATGGGATGACTGGACTAGATGACTTTGAAAAATAAGTGCTCACGAGTTCAGGAGAAATAGAATAAGCTTTTAACACCATAGAGCTGACTGAGCATTTGTCAAACTAGGATATAAATATTACTGGAGTTTGCCACAATTTGCTGAGAAAACTCAGATATGAGAAAGGGAGAAGTGAAAATTAGATCTTAAAACTTAAATTTGACCTGTTAAACATACTTAATCATTTAAAGGTTCAAACAAAGTTTTGAAATCACTGGTAGACTGTTGAAATAACTACATGATGAAAAACTTCTCTTTTTATGTTGTTATTTTTGCTGCCGTACTATGAGATCTTAAAACTAAATGAGATCACACTGAGGCCATTGCCTACACATGCACTCCCCAATGCTGCATTTCCTCAGAAGAACAAAGGAAAGTTCTTCCTTGTAGGAAGCAAAGCAGTGTAAGTCCTGTGATGATGCTGTTGGATGCAAGGATGATATACACATCTTACAGCTAAATTGTATTCTGAGACTTTTTCATGACGAAGTTTCAGCATTATACAAAATATCTTATAGTGCATTTAAATTAGGGCGAATGCCAAACTTGTTGTCTCCAGGTTCTACGCTGATACTAAATGAAGAAATAATTTATTCTCCAGAAAAAAGCGAATAGGGAAAAGAAGCCCTGCTGGGTAAACCCCAGTGTGTCCGCAGCCCTCTCTGGGTCAGCACAGAGAAAGGCTATTGAGGAATCCTTGTCTGCCACCATTTAAAGGTTCATCAAGTCTGGTGGAGAATTATATTTAAATGCTTAGCCTTGGCAGGCCCTTTTTTCCTCACAGCTTTTTAAATTGCTCCTTTTCCCACTGATTGGTCCATCCACCTCATTTTCCTCTGAATATTTCACTAGCACGTCTGGCCCTGACAGCTAGGAGGACTCAACGCCAGGCAGATAGCAGCAGGCTCGCTCAGCCCGTTGGCAGCTGAGGACGGAGGCCGACCAGAGCCGGGAGCAGAGGCGCTTCGTAAATAATGCTGTGCTGTTGTCAGTGGTTTTGGCCCTCGAAGGATGGTAACATGTTTCCATGGCAGATGGGTCAGCTCTTGTCTGCCATTCTGTCTTTTGAACTTCCTGTTCAAGGGTATGGTTTTCATCAACCTTGATGCTGTAAAGAACACCTACTTTATAAGATTGGATTTTTTTTTAACCAAAAGAAAATAACTGAATGTTTTTGTGTATAAAAGGTTTCTTTGAAAAGGATTAAAAGGGGGTGGAGTAACTAGCCCAGATGTCCAAGTGAAACGTTTTAACTGTGAAAGGAGCTTTTTCTTGTGATGCATGAAAATTAAGTCTGAGGAGAACAACTCTTTCTAGACTCCGATTTCATTAAATGCCATTAAGAAATTATACCTTTTCCTATAACACTGCTTTCCCTTATTTTTTTTGTAAGCTATCCCTGTACATGTATGTCATGTTGCCCACTCATGCCTACAAATCTTTTGGCAGGAAAAATTATGTCTTCTACCTCCCCCCCCCAGCCGCCAGCATCTTGATTTCATTTTCAGAGAGACAGTCCCAATGCAGTGGTCACGGGGCGAGCAGGGTTTGGAATGCTTGGCATGCCAGCCTCGTTCTGACAGTGCCTACCGCTGGGGGCTAACCACCGCTCAGGTAAATTATGGGGACCAATCAACCTTATTGGACCCATAAAATTAGCTTTATCCAAGCAATAGAAAGTGAACAATTCAAAGCTTTGTGTATTTCCAGAGGGACAAATATTTCTGTCATGTCTGTAGCAAAAAACACAAGTGTGTCCTACCTTAAGGAAAAAATTTTTCTGCTTATTATATCTCTGTGAGATGATGTATGTTCACCAAACCTACTGTGGCAATCATTTTGCTGCGTGTGTAAGTCAGTCCATCATGTCGTACACCTTAAACATATACAGTGATAACGTCAATTGCTTCTCGATAAAACTGAGGAGAAATTGATGACCAAGAAAAAAATGAAAGTTTTGCTATTAGTAAGATTGCTACTAAAAATTAATAGAATGGGAAATCCTTGAGAACTAAGAATTTTGTCTCTTTTGTTCCCTGCTTTATTCCTGGCCCCTAAAAAAATATGACACATAATGGACTCTCAACATATATTTGTTGAATGGGTGAGAAAGAAATCAATGAATGAATTTTCATCAAGGCATACTGGAATGATTAGGAGTACTAATAGTAAACCTGTAGGCTCAATTAGACTGTATAATACTAGAAAGATACCATAGAATGTGTGTGTGTGTGTGTGTGTGTGTGTACAGTGAGTGAGGGGGCTCTAAAATTATGGATTGAAAAATATCAGTGTTTTCAACGCCGAAAGAAGTTCACAGAATCATGGCATGTTAATAGGGAGATGGCCTCCAGAGAACCCTTTGCCTGAAAAGAAGAGGGCTCAACATTTTCGTTGCAAAAGTTTTGAGAAGGCTAAGGTTGTCAGAAGTAGCACCACTAAATTCCCATCTCTGATTCTCAACATTAAAATTATTCTTTTGTTAGTCAGTTTGTACTTGTTTTGTCTTTGAAACTATCTTTATAAGGTGAGACACTACGTCTGTTTGGCTTACCACAGTATTCCCAGCTCCTAGCCTAATATATAGAGGGTGCCTAATAAATGTTGATTGAGTGCAGGAATGAATGAAAGCTTAGGAATTTAATTTACATTATTATGTTTAATGTGTTTATATTGGTCAGTATTCTTTAGGTGGCAACTACCAGAAAACTAACTCAGGCCAACTTCACAAGAAGGTGGCTTTATTAGGAGGAGATTAAGTCTCATCAAAGACTATAGAAGCCAGGGCAGCCCAGAAAGGTGAGGGACTGAACCTGGGTTTGGGCTGCTGGCAGGACTCTCTCTTCCTCTCCATTTCTATCTCTTGTCTCTGCCTCTTCTTATGTGTAGATTATGATCTTCTGCACAGGAGGTTTTCCTTAAGAACCTGAATCCCTAGACTCATGTCCTAATAAGTCACCCACCAGAGAAGAAATATTGTCCCATTGGGTCCATTTATAAAGTTATTGTGGGAGCATGTGGACTGGCCTGCGTGGATTAGACACCACTGAGGAAAGATCTGTCACCAGAAGAGAGGGAGATCATGGTGTTACTGAAACATTACATGTGAAACAAAGTTTTTTTTTCTTCTTATATTTTAAATAATCATATGCAACTTGCATTACTATCTCATGGTTTATGTAATTGAGAGCTTTATAATGTCTAAAATTTTTAGTTATGTGGGAATAATACTTTTAGAATATAACTCTTACTCTTTAAGTTGTGTGTGTATTTAACTCCTTACATGTTCTTAAGAATGATTTTTTACAAGAGTTGGGGATGCCTGGACGTGTATTACAGTCGTTTTAACAGTGATGAAGGCATGGACGGGGTTCGAAGTCATTCACCTCGGTAATAGTCTTCACTCTGTTGTTAACTCTGAGCAAGAGGTAGACCCTGAGCCTTTTGTGTTTGTGTGTTTTTGCTTTTGAATTAGTTTTGTGGGGTTTATGTTTGTTTTTTTAATCTATAAACTGATGGGGTTAAAAACAGTATATACTTCACAGGGTGATTGTGATTAAGAAAGGTAATGGGAATAAAAAAATTGTTAATTGTAAAGTATAAACATTAAATGGTTATCATTATTTACTATACAGATGCTCCTCAGCTTACAATGGGGTTGCATCTGGGTGAACCTACTGTAAGTAGAAAATGCTATAAGTTGAAAATACATTTGATAGTACATTACCAAGTACCGGTTGTTTGCCCTTGTGTTGCCTTGCTGAGCGAGAGCTCTGGCTTCCTGCTGCACTGTTCAGTGTCACAGGAGAGTCTGGTATCAAACATTGCTCACCCAGAAAAAAGTAAAAATTCAAAATTCAAAGTATGATTCTGCTGAATGCATATAGCCTTGGAACCATCATAAAGTTGAAAAATTGTGTGTTGAGCCATCATAAGCCAGGGACCATTTGCAGATATTTGTAAAGTGGTATTCTTAATTTGGAGTCCATGGATTACCACCCCCAAAATCATAGGCAAACCTGTATGTGTTTGTACCTGTATCAGCTGATAATAAAGGTTCAGCTGTGAAAGAATACCAAGAAATTATGGCTTACCAAAATAAGTTCATTTACCTCTAAAACTATCTGAACTCCAGAGATAAGCCATCCAGGACAAGTATGGCAGTTCCATCATCATCGGTGGCCCAGTCTTTTCCCTCTTGTTGTCTTGCTTTGCTAAGCTTCTTGTTTTCTCATCTTAGTCCAAATGACAGCTTAAGCATTCAGGGCAGCAGTGTAGATGAAAGGAGGAAGTAGAAGGCAGTGATCCCTACCTTTAAGAATCCTTCCTGGAAGTGAACATGATACTTGTACTTATATCTCATTGACTAGAGCTTAGTTCCATAGCCACACCTAGCTAAAAGAGCAGCTAAGAAATGTCTTCATTTGGAGGTTCCATTACAAAGCAAGAAGGGAGAAGGCCTAATGGGAGAATCTGATATATCTGCAATAATATGGATATATATTTCAACAGGGAGAGAACCTATAGCTTTCATTAGAATCTTAAAGAGACTTATTGTAGTTTGAAAACATAAAAAGAAAAAAAAAACCCACTGTTCCAAAGTGGAATCTTCCATTTCATCATGTAAATCTATAGAGTAAGGGTGTCTTTCTAGATCACCTTCTATATGTGCTGTGAGCAGGAGAGGAGGAAATAACCAGGCAATCCACAGATTTAGATTTGGTGCTGTTGTATAGGTCTACTAATGACAGCTTATTATTTAATTTACACCCTTAAATCAATCACTTTCTGTATTATAAGTCAGGGGCTTCTTTTTCATGCCTTGTGCTTATGATGTATTATTTAAAATGTTCTTAAGTAATTTAAAATTTTATCTATACCCTTTTCTTCTTTCATCATTTTGGATACTAATCAAGATTCTTTTTGAGAATTAATTGACATTTGCTTTACATAATTAATATAATTTCAAATTAACAAAGCCTAGTAAATATCTTTCTTAGATAAATTGAGTTTTTGCTTTTAATGCATTTTCTTTGTACAAATCATCTGATCTTTTTGTTTTTACTCTATTTTAAGTAAAACATGTTTAGCAAGACATAAAATGTCAAAAATTCTATTTAATTAATTTCGACATAAACAACTTTTAAAACTAACTCTAATAAACAGTTTTTAGACATTTTAATGGTTTTATTTTGTTTTTATTGTGCATAGTACTTGCGTATGCAGAAATTTGTAGCTATAAATGGTTAGGTTATTTATTTTAATTAATGTCCACTAAAAAGTTTCTCTCTTTAGAAACAAGTCAGATGTCAACCTGAAATGCATGACCCAAAAAACAGCCCTACTAATTTAATTGTCAAAGGAAAAACATGTCAAGATTTTTTTAAGTATTAAAACTAGTTAATTATACAGCATGTAAAAGAGAAATCAATCCTGACACAGAAAGAGGTATATTTATTTATATTATTAAAGTGGAAACGAAAGTTTCAAACCAAGTGTGTCTAATATGTTATTAAAAATATTTAAATGTGAGAGAAAACAATTTCTAACCATATAAACCAGCTATCCAACCATTTTATAGCATCCATATTTGAATGATGAGATTAAAGATGATTTTTACTTTCTGGAATATTTTTTTCTATATTGTATAGATTTTTATAGTATTATGTTGCATTACCCTCATTACCAGGGAAGAAATAACTAACTAGCAAGCTTTTTCCATTTTGGAGAAAAGTTGCTTATAATAAAGTGGATAAACCAAGGTAGTATTTTTTTTTTACCACAGAGTTCTATCTTTAAAAATAAAAGTGTCAATTAGAAAGTAAAATTATATGCCCATGACTGACTACTGTGATTTTGAAGCATAGCATTTGGGAGATTTCACAGGAAATTTGATATATTGCTGCTTTTGTTGAAAAAGCTTCTTTGCTTTGCCTGTGTTGGGCTGATAGCTACACAGAATTACAATGAGATATGAAAATACAGTAACTCAGTGTGAGTTAGAAATTCAGTCTCCTTAATATCCTTCCCTTTAGAGTCACTGACTTAATGAGGATGTGTGTATGTTACTTATCACAAGGTGTAAGATTAGCAGGTGACTGCTGGGGAAATCAGTAAAGCTTTTGTGCACTGTGAAAGCAAGAATAAGCCAGCTATTTTAACCAAAGCCCAGGCTTTCCCTTCTTTGGATTCCCTAGCGGATCCTTCAGCTGAATCTGAGTGTTAAAAATAAAGCCACTTTCTATGCCTCTCTGTGCACACGGAGAATCTTGCCAAAGCCTTCTATGAGATATCTGTGAATTTACCCTGGGAGAACACCACACAGCGTCCTTGGCTTCCTGTTCTGAACAGCCCACTCCAATGACACACTGTAATACTACTCAAGGTAGGGAGAGTGAGCTGCCAAAACCTATTTATCACTCTGCTGGCCTTGAACTGGGCACATCCATTTAAAGTTAAAAGGGTCATAGGAAGAGCTTTTCTTCTCTCCTGCCTCGCCAACACTAGTATATTGTATAAAGATTAAAATAAATTGTCTAGTGTTTCACTGCCCTGGTTTTCCCATCCTACAAACTGCCATTCCCTAAAGATGTATAAAAGAATGAATTTGGGAAAGTAAGCACTTGCAGTTTCACAAATAAGTGTTGAATGTCCAAAGCTAGAGGAACTGGTTAAATAGATATTGGTTATTCATAAAATGGAATATTATGCTACCATTAAAAATGACATTGAAAAACATTTAGTGAAGTGCAGAGATGGCCAGGGTATTCCACTGTGTAGATAACTACCATCTGTTTAAATAATACATAACACATTATCCCAGTTTTGTTTTATAAAATTAAAAATGCAGATGTAGGAAAAAGTACTGAAAGATGCTCCAGTATACCTTTTGTAGTTACCTTTGAGTGAAAGGATTATGTTTGGCTTTTCTTCTCTTTCCCTCCCTCTCTACCATTCCCCTTCTTCCTTCCTTCCTTCCTTCCCTTTCTTATCAATATTTATTTACTTTCATACTTCTAAAATAAAGTAAAAATGCAGTTATTTAAAATAAGTTAATTAGGCCTGGCTGGTGTGGCTCAGTAGACTGAGCGCTGACTGAGCGCCGGCCTGTGAATGAAAGGATCACTGGTTCAATTCCCAGTCAGGGCACATGCCTGTGTTGTGAGCCAGGTCCCCAGTGGGGGACATGCAAGAAACAACCACACATTGATGTTTCTCTCCTTCTTCCCTTCCTCTCTCTAAAAATAAATAAATAAAATCTTTTAAAAAATAAAATAAGTTAATTAATGTTGATTCTTATCTAAATACAAAATTTGCCAGATAACATGAAACAAAGGGGACAGATTTTAGAGCCTTTTTATTTTCTGGCAGTTACATTTATATTTTTAAAAAGACACTTCAGAAATTGTGGGGAAGGGGGCATAATATAGGAACTGTACTTTCCACTTGTTTTTCATCTAAACCTAAAACTTCTCTAAAAATAAAATCCAATTAAAATTGTAAAAGCCCCTTGACCCTCGTATTCCTGAGCCACCTTTTATTTTCCTGCCGTCGCAGTCGTGCCAGTCAGTGCGTGTTACATTACAACCTGAGCTTCAGTAAGCCGTAGGACAGTGCTTGTGAGCAAGGCAGTTCTGGAAAGCAGTAAGGGCTCGCTGAGTATTCTGAAGACTTCTAGGGCCTGATACGGTGATTTCTCCCTCTGGCTGACTCCTGGCCTCCTGAATCTCAAACTCTATCATCCCCCTCCCCCTCCAAATACACCAAAGCAGAATATTAATCCCTGGGCTCCCAGACAACTTGGTGATGACTCTTGTCTCGGTGGCTTTAGGGGAAGTAAGTTTGGTGCACACGCTGGTGCTAAAAGGTTGCCACCGTGCCAGGACAGCCACTCTCTCATTAAAACCCTGCTTCCAGAGTGTCCTGAGCTTGGTTCAGGGTGGAGTTCTAGTCATCGTTTTCACCTAAGCAACAACAACTACAGTTACTTCTTCCCTTGCCTTTTATCATCCCATAAACACTCATGGGTGACTTCCCTGTGCCCTGCTCTGCGCTAGGTCCTGGGGCTATCGCGGTGACAGCGAGCATCCCTGACCCCTTTTCTTCATGAGGTTGACAGTCTAATGGCAGAGAACTGCTCAAACAACCACATGTAAAGATGTAAAGTTGCAAAAAAAAAAAAAGGAAAAAGGACTCATGGACATGGACAACAGTGTGGTGCTTGCTGGGGTGAGGGGAATATAAGGGGACTAAGTGGTAATGGAAAAAATACAATAAAGATAAAGAAAAGAAAAAAGTGAAGTAGCAGATGTGACAATAGCTATGGAGAAGCACACATTATATTTTTATTAAATATTATTATATCACACATTATTATATTATTATATTATGTATCATATTATTATAGTGAAGTTGAATCTGGGAAGTTAGGCAAGACATCTGCAACCAAGCAACACTCCGCGGAGATCCTAAGGCTGCACTGAGTGAACCGGGAAGGAGTGGGGGAGTGGGGGAGTCGGGGGTGGGGGGGGCGGCCTCCAAGACGGAAGGAGCAGCCCACGTTAAAGCTCTCTCCGGTGCTGCCCTTTGGCAGGGGGCCGCGAGAGCACTGAGGAAAGCCCCCAGTGTCCAGTGTTCTGATTCGCAGACACCCTACAGGACTCTTCCAGGTGCACGTCAGTGTTCTTCTGAACCCCTGCTGTTCCTTTTCTGGTGTGTTTTGCTTCAGCTATAGAGTTTGTTTTTACAGCTGCACTTTCTGGTACAGAATTTGAATATGTATCATAAAACAATCACAAGGAAAGAGCCCACATATTGATTGTTCTGCATTTGATTGCCAAACGGCCGCTGTCACCCGGCAGCTCTTTCATCACCTTGATAACTGTAAAGTAAGCACAAGAGGTCAGGCTCTCAAATTTAGGTTGTCTCACTAACATGATTCTCATACATTTTAATGTTGCTTAACACTGCAGCTTTGATTTTACATACAAGCCAAATTAGATTGAGCTTTGCCCGCAAGTTGTTTTCTTTGTAATTTTTTGATAAGGTAAAGAGTTTTGTCAAGCGCTGTTTTTAATGCATGAATTTAGAGGACTTCAAAGATAATTAGTCCTGGTCAGAACATTCATCTGTGATTATTTTCATGGTGAAATGGTAGTATTAAATCTCCTGATGTTAAGGGAATGATTTTACTTCAAAGCATAGTTCCAGAATATTCTGTCTGGTCTTGCCACAAGTTCATGTTTCTTAAGGTTTTATTCTTGTAAGAGCTATTCAGTGAATACAGTAGCAAGTAAATGGATAAAAAACAGATGGTGTCCTTGTTCAAAGGCTCAGTTGATTATTTTTTTCTCTTTATTGAATTTATTGGGGTGACACTGGTTAGTAAAATTATATAGTTTTCAGGTACACAATTCTATAACACATGATCTGTGTATTGTGTGTCTACTGCCCCAAGTCAGGTCTCCTCCCATCGTCCTTCATCTATCTGCCCTGTACGCACTCTTCTACCTGCCCCCCCTTCCCTCTGCAAATTGCCAGATGGTCATTCTCTGTTTTAAATCTTCAGTCCCCTGTGTGGAGGGTTGCACTGTGCATTTGTTGGAACTGTTGAGAAATGGCAGGACACACATAATAGTGTGGTAGTGGAGCAGCAGCAACGGGTGTTGTGGACTTGATTTTTTTAAGTTAGAAAGGAACCAAACTCTATTTTAATAAGATATGTAACAGAAACCAAATAGGAAGGAAGAAAATCATTATAAAAAATTTAAGACAAAAATTTTGGAATAGAATGATAATGTTTTTAAATAATGTTGACCTAAAAGATACTATGACACACTTTGAAGTGTGATGTTATTAACATAAAAGCAGAATAACTGTTAATGTCTTTAGATATGACTAAATATAGAATAAAATCTATTAGATGAACCAGAGTGTTATCGAAGGATTGCTGGGATAGTTTCTCGGCAGGTTGCAGAGGTTTTTCATGTTTTCTCCTAATCTGACACTGACTTACTATTTGTATTGTAAATGTTCTCACTGTAGAGTGTTCACTTTCTTTCCAGATTTCCCGTTCACATGTGGACCAAAGTTTGCCGCTGTTATCCTTTCCCCAGGTTACTTTCCTGGTCTATATCCTTAAATTAATTTATATTGAATATTAATATTCTGAACTCAGAAGAGCCAAATCAGATTTATTGTGCTAACTGGCATAAGCCATCTACGGCCATTGCTAGTTACATGCCTGCATCTGTGTGATAACCCACATACTGAGATGACCTCCAGTGTCAGTTCCTGGCCGTTCTCTAGGTACCTGCTGCCGTGACTGGAGTCTCTCCCCTTCCTTTCTCTGTATTGTCCTGATTGCTTTCCGCCCTGGTTTGCTTTCTGTGACTATTGGAAAAACTGTCTATTTTCTAAACAGACACATGTTCACATAAGTAAGCTTCCAGGAGCATTTATCCTAGTGAAACATTATAGATGGCCCCTGGGAATATTAATAATATTTTAAATTATAAATCAAAATTTTTTAGCACTTTCATGTGCTGATACTAAAGTAACTATAGAACATGGATTATCACATTAAACCCTATAAAATCAGTGCCTTTCTTATATACCTACTTTTTTAAGTGAGGAAATTGAACTCAATTAAGAAACTTGTCCAACTTCTCATAAATAGTAAGTGGTGGGGTTAAAATTCAAACTTCATAAAGGGTTAAGACTATGTTTATCCTCCATATTTAATGTCACACTTTATTGCATTAAGATGTCTTCTGAAAGTGAGTAATAGCCCTCAGTTATTACACTCCAATGTCTCACGTCTGCTTTCACAGAGCTTCAAGTGATCTAGGACTTTCTCCTGAATTGTCCTCAGAGTTTCCTGAAATTGGCATAGAAAATAACGTTGCTTGTAGTTTTGAAAAGGAGGCATAAAGTGGACTCTGTTATCTTCAGGGCATGTGCTCAAGTAATAAATCCCCCCCTCTGTTTACAATTTCCACAAGTTCATTCTTATTGCCAGGATATTGTCGGGAATTTCTTTAATAGCAGCTTTGACATTGCATTCAAGTGCCTGATCCCAAAATGGACGTGTTGGGAGCTATTGCCAAAAGAATGAAGGTAAACTTGAGATAACGCTGTTTGAAAGAACAAACTTCTTAAGGAAGGAAGGAGACTGGAGTGTGAGGCTGCAGTTTGCCTCCAAGTGCGCCGCGGATCAGAGAAGTCCAAAACAGACAGCTGAGGCCTTGAGCTGAGCTAGAATAAAATTCTGATAAGCAGAGAATTTGCCACAGGAGCCCTTTGGCAGGAGCTGATTATGTTCATCTGGGGTGGTCCTAGAGAGTTAATTAAATCAAGTAAATCTAATTTAGTGATTAAGGAAGTTATTTGAGATGAAGAGACCTTGAATAAATTCTAGGCACCTTAATCAAATAGCAGTGAACTTATTCAAGTTATGTAACAGTCTTTTACTTTTCTCAAGTGGTGAGAGATAAGCAGGGCTGTCCTGGAGATTTGGGTTGGAAGCCTAACTTCCCTGCTTGTCTATCAGGTTTGAGACTTTGGGCAAGTACAATGACTTCACCCCTCTGAGCTTCACTCTCCTTATCTGGTAAAGGGGATACTAGTATTTGCTCTTTAGGATCATTAATTTAATGTATAAAATCAAAATCAGAGTCTTCTTCCTTCTCTTTTATCTTTTTTTAAAATGGGAATAATTTTGGTGTATTGTATGATACCTTTTCTCTAAGGAACTATGCCTCTCTTATTAGCTTTGGAGAATTGTTGCATCAGAAGATAAATTAGAGAATAATTGCTCTGGTTTTTTTTATTAGGACTTATAAAGATTGTTATACAGTTTTGTATGTTCAAAGTTGAAAGTCATAAATTTAGTATGCACAAATAAATTATGAATAAAGCATAGCAAAAACACTATTCCAAATACTATGTTCAGTTGTGAAGATGAAATTGCTAAGGTCATCTTCACCATGTTATTAATAAGCTTGTAAGTTTCTGTACAGGACTTTGTCTTATATATTTTAAGTATGAACATGTATTTTTACAAATGAAGCTTCTGTTTTGTCATCTCGGTGTGAACAGAAGTCAGGAAATTACTAGATGAATGATTCTTTTTATGGTAAGCCAAGACAATTTCACATCTGTAGTGTGTTTTATATCACTGTACACCTGTTAAATCAAACGTGCCCCACGTACTGATGCCAGCTGTTAAGAGACTAGGTCCCCGGAAGGTGCTCGTAGACATGTGACATTGCATCTCCTCTCACTGGACCTGACAATACTTCTTTCCCTGTGTGTCACCTTTGAGGCATAATTTTATCCTGGTATTACACTTACCTCATGGTGAGATAAAAATCGGAATGTTTGAGTAACTTTTTTAAGAACACAGGTAGTAATGGCTCCTGATTACCATTCTCCTGCCTTAGTTCCCCAACTGACTAGAAAAAATATTTTCGCTTCTAGTTATATATGTTATGATACTTAAGGAAAAATACCTAGAGTTCTTTGCTTGGTTCTCTGATAACTAGGATTTGAATTTGAGCAAAAATGCAGAGGGAAATCCCAAATGCGCGGTTGTCTGTGGAGAAATAAGGATCCTAATGGACACAACGAGAACTTGTGAGAGACAACTACTGCCAATACTAGTAGTTGGTGATAAATACCATTGTCATGTTACATACTGTATCTTAGAATTGCAGCAGTAATAATGCATATTTTTAAATCACCTGATAGCATATTGCTGCCTCCCTTGGCTGAAGGCTTGTGCTGCATCGGGATGTGATGACATTGGGCCAGCTGGCTCTCTCACCCTCTGTCCACTGTGGGTTGGGGACAGTGACTTACTATTTCTCCTGTATCAGCCTGTCTAGTAGCGTCAGGTTTTCTTTGAAAGTATGGAAGAAAGCCTAAGGCAATCAGATTTGCATAATGAAAATCAGGGGATATACTGCCTTTATGAGGATTTCCTGTGACACGCCTCCCCAGGGAAAAAGCTCTTTAAAACTACCATCTGATCTCACAGCCCTGAAGGGCTTCGGGCATAGGGTGTTATTTTCCATATGAATAAATAACACAACTCAATACACAGAGCTCTGCCCTAAAGGAACCCACCATGTAAGGGCAGCAAAAGGCAGAGCCAGGGACTTTCATCTATATCCCGTCATTCTCTTAAAAGCCTATTTGTCTGCTATTTCCCATTTCTTCACTTGTGCCCCAAAAGGCTTCTACTCTGGCAAGAAGGAGGGGCAGGTTTCTCAGACAGGAGTGGACTGGGCATGTCATAGTGGTCCCCTTTACCGGTTTGGAGCAGGGGTTCTGGAGACAGACGGACAGAGTCTGAATCCCGGCTCTTCCACTTTGGACAAACCATCCTCTGATATCACGAGGCTGAAAGAAGTGGAAAACACTTAGAGATGGGCCTGGCACAGAGTAAGAGCTCAGAAAGTATTAGCATATCGGTCATGCCGAAGTGTAAGTGTTCGGTTTCACATTTTCTTCTCTAAAGGATGTTGGGAACTCAAGAAAGTCCTAATGTTTTTAAGTTCTTAGCACATTGAAATAGAGAATGTCAAAACACAGCTGGGAAAGAATCCTAAAACACCAATTTAAAAGAACTTATGCACCCCTAGGTTTATAGCAGCACTGTTTACAATAGCCAAGAGTTAGAAATGGCATAAGCGCCTGCCAGTAAGTGAGTAGATCAAAAACTGTGCTATATTCACACAATGGAATACTATGTAGCAGAAAAAAAGAATTCCTACCTTTTACAACAGCATGGATAGAACTGGAGACTATTATGCTGAGCGAAATCAGCCAGTTGGTGAAAGACAAATACCGTATGATCTCACTTATAAGAGGAATCTAATGAACAAAATAAACTAACAAGCAAAATAGAACAAGAGGCATAAGAACATGGAACAGACTGACAGCTGTCAGAGGGGAGGAAGAAGGTGGGGACTGCTTGAAAGAAGGGGAAGGGATTAGTCAAAAGAACAGATATGAGGGACCCATGGACATGGACAATGGTGTGGGGACTGACCGTGGAAGTGGGGGACGGGCTGGGCAGAGGGGGGCAAAAGAGGGAGAAATTGGGACAACTGTAACAGCATAAACAATAAAAAATAAAATAGCAGGCTTCTAAAAATGATGGCACATTTTAAATATTTTCATTTTTCTAAATGATATTTTATTATTTAAAATATTTACATAAAGGTACTTGTTCAATGCTTTTAATCAAAAATATAATGCAATGTATTTTTGCTACTCTGAAAATAACTACAAGATCAGTTCAGAATTTGTAGTTCACTCGGGTGCTGTGGCCCAGGGAAGCAGCAGTCTTTTGAACTTGACGGGCTTCGGGACCTTTCCTACACTCATGAGTAACTGCAAAGTTACAGAGCACTTTGTTCATAGGTTTATCTCTTGGAAACTAAACCTGAAAATAATAACCCCACTACATGTTAACATGGGAACATATCTTTACGAAAAACAACCACATTTTCAACAACAAAAATGCACATGTAGTGAGTGACATTGCTTTAAATTTTTGTAATTCTGTAATTTCTTTAATGTCTCACTCGATAGATGACAGGTGGGTTCTCTCATCATTTTTTGCATCACATGTCAGGTAGCCACTGTTTACTCAGAGAGGATGGGGATGAAAAGGACAAGTAATGTGTCACACCACATATCCACATCGTGAGGCCCTTCGTGGACCGGAGGCTAGGCCCAGTGGCCCTCCCGGGAGCCCCGAGGTGACTTTGAAATTATGCAGAGCACACTATCTTTTCCACAGAGGGGGTGGAACTCACAAGACCCCTATTTCCTCAGCACTCTGACCTGATTCTACAACTTATAATTTTTTTTTAAAATCCCTGTCTATTCTTCGTCAATTCCACATGCAATGAGGAGGGCGTATCGTCTTGGTCTAACTAATAGGGAAGAAACTTTGTTGGCTCATTTGAAGGATAACTTCTATATCTCACTGTCTCCATTTGTAAACAGATGATGAAATTGGACCAAATGTGCCTAAGACCACTTCTGTGTAAAATTCTATTCTTCTCACTTAAATTGCAAGGATTATCATTAAAAAGGAAGGAAGAATTTATGTACCTAGTTACTATAGCACCAGGTATTTCTTACTGCATAAAAGTTCAGATTGCAGAGAAGCCTTAAGTTTGTTCAAAGGACTACTGAAGTCCTCACAGTCTCCTGCCACGTCAAGTAGTCTTTTTAAAATATATATTTTATTGATTATGCTATTAGAGTTGTCCCATTTTTTCCTCCCCTTTATTCCCCTCCACCCTGCACCCCCCTCCCACTCACATCCCCACCTCCCTTAGTTCATGTCCATGGGTGGTACATATAGGTTCTTTGGATTCTCCATTTCCCATACTATTCTTAACCTCCCCCTGTCTATTTTGTGCCTTTCATTTATGCTTCTTATTCCCTGTACCTTTTCCCCCATTCTCTCCACCCCTGCCCCCACTAATAACCCTCCATGTGATCTCCCTTTCTGTAATTCTGTTCTAGTTGTTTGCTTAGTTTGTTTTTGTTTGTTTCAGTTGTTGATAGTTGTGAGTTTATTGTTATTTTACCTTTCATAGTTTTGATCTTCTTTTTCTTAGATAAGTCCCTTTAACGTTTCATATAATAAGGGCTGGTGATGATGAACTCCTTGGTTGTCAGACTTCCATACAGTTCTATTTTCTGGCAGTTCTGGTTTTTTGTTTCTAAATTTGTTTTTGTCCTTCTTTTGGTTGTGTGGGGAGGCAAAGAGCGTCTATTTACGCCTCTATCTTGGCCGGAAGTCAAGTAGTCTTGAGTTGACTTACATTGCACTGAATTAGGTTTGAATCTGTCTACGTGGAAGGAGTCTGCAGATTACTCCTTCCCAGCCAGTCAGGAAAAAGGAAAGGAGATTTTGGCAAAAGCCATTTGCAGAATGGAGATTCGTAAATGGGGTTCTGCTTGGCTTTTAAGTTAGTGTTTAAGTGATCAAGCCGGTTCTGTAGTCAGACACAACCAGGATCCACACCCCAGTTCTGTCCCTTGGTACTTACAGGTCCTCATCTCTAAACTGTCTCCTTCACATGGTTGCTTTGAAGACTGAACGAGACAAGATGTTGTCATGCCAGGCCCATGGTAGTTCCACATGGTGGCTCCGGCCTTTGCTAGGTTTCTTCACATGTAAAATGGGGCTAATGACACCTCCCTTTCACAGCTGTGGAAGGATTTAACCAGCATGAGGCCTAGCATATGATGAGTTCAACTGGTAACACTACTTCTCCTACTTACTGCTATTATTATTATCATTACTCAGCTTACGTAAGTATTCTGAAACATCTACTGTATTACACCATTGTGTCCCATGTAGCAAATATTTTCTTTACAGCCCTTTTTGTTTGTTTGCTTTGGGAGGCAAACCCTAAAACTCCCAAAGCTGGCCAGTCTCCTCCCTTTGTCTGTCGCCGCACAGCTGCATTTCCCTACAGTGACATGAGGCTGGTCATATATTGACTATTTGGCTTCCTCGAGGAAAAGAACATTTTTATTTTTCCTTGCACCCACCCACTTTTGTGCCTGCTGCTGTCTGCTAGACACCCTGCTCTGAACGTCTCCATTCCCCTCTCACCTGCCTCTCGAAGTCCCCACGTTTTCATTTCCTTTCATCTGTTCAGCAAGGGAATGCTGGACAGGGTAACCTAGGAGTTCTCTCTTTTAAGGGAACAGTTTGTTGTTACTGTAGTGTTCACATAGTTCTTTCTTTCCCTTTTAACTGTATTTATTGGCATGACACTGATTAACAAAACTATACAGGATTCAGGTACACGATTCCACAATACATCATCTGAACAGTGTATTGTACATTCACCACCCCAAGTAGACTTCTTTATCAGTGGTAAGTATTTTACAGTTCTTGCTACTTGAATAAATTTTTCAATACTAGGTGAATGACATCTACAGACACTGTGACTTTAGACGCTGTTTCTTAAGGAACTGGTACGGGATGCACACTCAAAGACCAAGCCAAAAGACTCCGTTAAGGGGCAGCGTGTTGCTTTCCTTTTGGATAACAGTTTTGAACTTTGACTCCAAATTGGGATCACTTGACGAGTTTTAAAACTGTTGGTGCCTGATCCTACCTCCAGGGATTCTGATGTCATTGGCTGAGGGTAGGGACTAGGAATAACAGTTCTTAACGTTTTACAGTAGAAGTGACTCTATTGTACACCCAGTCCACTGGTATATGGACTTGGTCCTGAAATTCTGCACGTATTTAAAATAGCTGTTTCCCGTGGACATTGTGTATATTTGCACTGAAGACACAGTCAACTAATAGGGGTGTCCAGCCTGCGGCATGCGGCCCAGGATGGCTGTGAATGCAGCCCAACATGAAATCATAAATTTACTTAAAACCTTTTTTTTGCTCCTCAGTTTTCCTTAGTGTTTGTGTATTTAATGTGTGGCCCTAGACAGCTCTTCTTCTACCATGGCCCAGAGATGCCAAAAGTTTGGACACCCCTGAATGTGGTTATCTGACTGACTTGTATATTGAAAATGTGTATCATTTCTATTTTACTAAATATAACATTAATTCAGTTTTGTTTTAAATAAATGAATCTCCTGCTCTGCCCCCGGCATAGCTACAGAGAAACATGCCAGTAAAGTATTATTTATTAGTGAAGTAGGACTTACTATTTAAATAATCTATTTAATAGCATGGAATACTAAAATTATTATCCCTGTCTTAGCATTGTTATTTAAAGTAGATTGTTAATCATACTTGTAATTAGATTTGTAATTAATGAAATTGGTAATAAATTCACCTGCCTCTTAGGTTGTGGGATGTTGTGAAGCCGATCAACTGCATCTTAAATGGTCACGTCTCATCCGATAGCATCAGGCGCACTGGGAAATCAGGTGTTGAGGATGCTGGGAGATTCCCTTGCTTGAATGGCTTGGACAGAGCTGAGTGCTTTTCTACCCTCCAAGTGGCCTTTACTCTGTAAGCTGGGGTCAAGTTTTTGTTAGTCTCTGGATTGCCATTTAGTTGCTCAAGTTAGTGTTAATAACCTTACTTTTGGGCTGCTAAAATAGCACAAAGTATATGTGACTTTATTTTTCTTCCCAGTCACATTGGAAAACAAATGAGAGGTCTCTAGGCACCCTCTCTCCTAGTCTCGAATCGATATACCTTCTCCCTGCTTTAAGGAGCAAGCTCCCAGTCCCTGGTAGTTTTGTCGTTATCAGCTGTGCCTGACTTTCCCCCTTTTCCCAGAATCCCCTTTCCTGTCCGCATTACTTCCCTTCCTTCTGCATCCTTTAGTCTCCCCACTCAGTGCCCCTGCTCCTCTTCCCCTTCGTCACTGAGCTCCAGAATGTGCATGAATCCAAAGAGGTGGAGGAAAATATAGCAACATCAAAGATTGGTGGCTGAAAGGGTTCTTTCCTAGAGAAGCACACAACATATTATGGAAAATCCCGTCTTTAGGAGGGAGTCACGACAGTTCATGCTACTTGTTATTGTTCAAACTGTACTTCACGTTTGCTTCTGCAGTTTAATTGAATAACATTTAGAAAAATCATCAGCTGTAAGTCCCTTTGTTGTGGGTAAAACAGAATCAGCATTTTCCTATACAATCTACAGTTTTTCCCTAAGCCCAGGAGCTGTCATTTCTTTGAGAGCCAAAGCACACCTCTCACACTGACATTTTAGAGATGTGGATGGAGCTAAACTGTGGTGGAGGCTGAATGGTTGGGATTCGCTGTAAGAATGGACATCCCCTGGGTCATCACCTGAGGTCATTAAATTGATTTACTCTAGGTCCGCTGGCTGTATTTTAAGGCAGCTTAGCTGTAAAAGTACAAGGCCCCATTGTGTAATACAGGCAGTGCATTGTTATTTTTTCTAGGCCTGTCAATGTAAAAAATGTGTCTGTTTGCCTTCCCCTATGACCTGAAAAAAAATTTTAAGCTATATTATAGAGTAGCAGAACACCCTGGAAATGTTGGTTTTGGAAGGTACCTTGAGGAATAACATATTAAAAAATCTGGCAACGTAATTTGGTAAAGGTGCCAGGGATACACATGTTCATTTGGGGGTACTTTTATTACTCTTCCTTTTCAGTTGAGTACCAGGACTAGGAGTGAACCACATTAAGAGTCTCTAAGAGGCTGGTGGTTCTTCTGATGGCAGCCTGCTGTGGCCAGGGAGGTCATTTTCACTGCAGCCAGTTGGGAGAGAGGCCAAGCAAATGGGCACATGCTCCAATACGCAGAACCCTAGGAAGCCACACGAAAAATACTGTGTCTGAGATTTGCCCAAAATAAACCAGATGGCATTCAGCTTGCCAGGCCATTTAGTATAATGTTTGTTGTGGGTTGTTTCAGGCCCCATGTGTCCGTCATAAGATTATGGGGAGTCCTGGTGTTCTCTCTGTCTCCTTTTTTTTTCCTTTTTGGCATGTGACCATCAGTAGCCATTTCTTCAGATCTGTTTTCTTGTGGGTTCCTCTAGGGTGGTTCTATTTTATCCTAGTAGGTACTGAGATGAATACCTTATAGGAAATCGCCACGCAGCTTCATATGTGGTTTTATAATGGGCCTATTTTTAGGCACTTTCCATACCTCTGGGACTCCCAGGCATTCTTTCCCAAGGGTAAGTCCCCAGCTGTGGATGTTTAATGCTATAAGCAGACACAGGGGAGAGAGGCTGTGTCACTTTCTGCCTATCACCCTACCATGTGGGCTTTTGACCCTCAGGGTCTGGAGCCCCCAAGGCCTGGGTTGGAATGTGAACCCTGCTGCATCCTGTCTGAGTGACCCCCAGCAAGCTACTCGCCCTCATGGGGCATCAGTTTCCTGCTACCTAAAATGGAGACTAATAGCAGACCTTCCCAGGATTGCTTTGAAGGTTGAATCAGATAATGAATGTAAATTGCCTAGTAGATAGTAAGCATTCAATAAATGTTAGATACTGCAATTAGCTATTATTACTGCTATTACTCTGAATATCCTGACCTAATTCATGGCCTGCAACCCACAAACACAAACCCTCAAATTATTGCCATTGCCACTTCTCTCCCCTTGATCTATTAAGTTTAATTTATTAAAGTTGGGATTTAAGAAACAACAACTTTATTTCCTTTGCCCTACCAGTGTCTCAGTTGGTTGGAGTATCTCCTTGTCCCAAAAGGTTGCATGTTCAATTCCCATCAGGGCACATGTCTAGGCAGTGGGTTGGATCTCTGGTCGGGGAACTTATGAGAGGCAACTGATCGATGTTTCTCTCTCACATTGATGTTTCTCTCTCTCTCTCTCTCTCTCTCTCTCCCGCCCCCCCTAAAATCAACAAGCATATCCAGCATATCCTCGGGCGAGGATTTAAAAAAACCCTTATTTTTATGACTAAACTATTCATTTTGATCCTTCACCTGTATTTCATCTTATACTCTGAAAGGTTTTAGTTTCTTTAAACTAAAAATTGTTTAAAATGTCCTCTTGTTCTTTGTTACCTGTTATATATTCTACTGTTTATTTTTTTTTTACTTCAAGGCCTACAAATATTTATCAGGCACCGTCTGTGTGATAGGCACCATGCCAGGACTGAGGACTCAGAGTTGATTAATACATGCTGCTTGGTCTCCTGGGGCCTTAAGTTCAGTGGGGGAGCAGACATGTAGGAAGTCAACTAAAATACAGATAATAATTGTCATAAATTACAGGAAGGATGAAAAATACACAGGGACCAAAGAGAAGATGCTTCTGACTCAGCCCCAGGGAAGCTGGGGTGTGTTCACCCAGGGGGCAAAGTGCAGGTGTTCCCTGAGGAGGAGGGGGTGTCAGCGGACAGCAGACCTGCTCCCCTCTGGGCAGAGGGCACAGCAGATGCGTGAGCATGGAGGTGAACAATGGGATAACGTGTCTAGGGCATTTCATGAAGAACCGCCAGCCTGGAACCTATTGTGTGGAGTGCTGGGAGTTGAGAGGAGAGCGTCTGGAGGGGCCAGACTCTGAAAAGCTTTGCGGGCCTTCTTGAGAAATTTTAACTTAACCCTATGGACTGGGAAAGAGCCAATGCAGGGTTTTCAGCAGCGGGGTCCCTGTTCTCTTTTTTATTAAAGTGCCTCTTACATATAGTAAAGTGAATGAATGGTGAGTCTGTGACCTAATGAACTTTTCCGTTGTATGCACCTCTGTGTATATGCAACATTTCCAGCAGGTTCCTTTACATCCTCCCGTCAGTCTCCCAGAGGTAACCACCGTTCGGACCTTTATCACCGTGTGCGAGTTTTGCCAGTTTTGAGCTTCATGTAAGTGGATTCATGTGCTCTTTTGGACCTGGCTTCTTTCATTCAGCACGTTGTGTGTGCGGTTCATCCCTGCGGCTGCACGTGGCAGTAGCCGGTTCCGTTTTGAACGCTGTGCAGTGTTACCTCTGCAGTCACTTGTGACTGCTGGTTTGTTAGTTTTTTAATTGTCGACCTAAAGTTTCTAGAAGCTGACCGAGAATGAAATCTTCCACTTTCATTTTTGCCTCTTTACAAAATGCTCACTGTATACATCCCAGTTACCACCTGGGCTTTAAGCTGAGGAGTGTCCTATGGCCCCACCTGAAAAACCAAAGATCTGTCAGTGGCTGGAACATTTAAGATCCTTAAGATCTCAAGAGAAGATTGACTCAAGGGTTTTCTAGTTCATAATGTAAAACCTTTATGTTCCTATTATTCTTTATTGCCTCCCAATACCTTGTACCTCATCAGTTAATAAAGGATTATTGAGAACTTTCTAGGTGCCAGACTTTGGGATATTTGACAAGAAGTTTCTAATGAGCAATCAGTCAAGGTTCTGCCCTCATCTGGACGGTTGGGGAAGGTTTTCTTAAGGGGTGACACTTATCTGAGAACTCAAGGATACGTAGTAGTTAGCCAGCAGGACTGAGGGGGAACAGCACATGCAAAGGCCCTCGGTGGGAGGGAACTCCTGAAGTTCCAGAAACTAAAAGAACGTTGGCGTATGTGGGAGGAAGCGGGCAGGAGGGGGAGTGGCAGAGTTGGAGCCGGAGGTATAGACAGGGACCCAGTCATGTGAGAGCCATGCTCCTTTATGAATCTTTGATTTTACTTTCCTTATAAAGCGATGTAAACCTTTTTAGAGGTATTAATAAAGAGAGTGATGTGATCTGTTTTGCATGTTTTGAATAATTATGTTTTCTGCTGCACTTTTATGGAAAGGAAGGGGCCTGCTGCTGAGTATGCCACCTGTTAAGCTTGGGGACATTAGCTCTACTAACAACCAGTCATTTGCTGGCTGCATCTCGTTTTTAATTTGGTCAGGTCTTTCCTGAATGTTTTTTCCTCCTTGGAACCCAGACTTCAGGTCTTCCTTCCCTTTGACTAAGATAGGAGGGAAAGTACTTGGCAGAGCTAATTTTAAAACCCTTTCTTTTTAACTGAAGTCTAACGGAGCTAAATCTGAGAATTGTAACTTCGGAAGGGCTAGCATTCTGATGCGTCACTAGGCTACTTCAGTGTCACTATCTTTACTCTGTATCCAGACTGAGTTACGGTTTAGTGACATAAGTAATTATATTAATCAGAGTAATAACTCTAGCCACTGTAATAATTTTTAAAAAAATCAAAGCAGCTTAACTTAATAAACTTTTATGTTCTCATGCAAGCCAAGCCCAGTACAGTTGGCGTGGCCCTTTCCATGCAGTAACTTGGGGACCTGGCTCTTCCCTTGGTGCTCCCGTCGTCCCAGTGTCTTCACTTTCTAGCCGTACCGCTGGGACACAGAGCCGTCCCAAAGACTGCGCATGATGTTGTGTTGCCAGTCGTGGGAGGGGCAGACATCACTTCACTTCTGCACTCATCCTATTGCCCATGGCACAGTCATGTGTTTCCAGAACCCAAGTGGACGGGAGGCTGAGCAATAAATGTCTGAGTGCTAGGAAGAAAAGACTTAAGGAGCCAGCATCTAGCCAGTCTGCCACAGTGATATAAAATGTGCTAAAACCCATGTTGCTTTTTGTAAATTACATTTATTCATCCTTTTAGTCACCAAGTGTCCTGAGTATTTGCACTGGGAATACAGTGGGGAGCAAAATGGATAGAAGTGGTTTCTGCATCAAGGAGCTCGCGGTTTGGTCAAGCGATGGTCAGAAATAAAACAGTCACACAAATGCCTATTTAATGGTAACATTGTAGTAGGGCTGTGAAGGGAGCAACATACTGCTGTGAGAGAGCACGTACCAGGAGACCTGACCTAGTCAACAGTCTTCAGGGAGGGACTCTCTAGGGAAGAATCCATGGAGCTGCCACCTGACGGGCGACCGGAAGTAGAGAGACAGAAGTAGGCAGCTTTTGGAGGGAGCAAGAAGGAGCACAAGGAGTTTTAGGATCTGAAGGAAGCATGGCTGGAGTCCAAGCAGAACGGGGGGACAGGAGTCAGATGATTCAGGTGCTGGTTGGCCAGGAAAGGAAAACACTTGGGAAAATAAAGTGGAGGGAAGCCATTGGAGGATTTTCCCCCTAGCAGTAACATGAACGTATCGTTTTATAAAACACTGGCCTCAATATGTACGATAGATTGGAGTGGGGCTAGAGATGGTGTCGGCATTATCCACATGACTTTTCCCCGGTTCCTGTTCTTCCTTCGTAGCTTCCCACCACTGTGGTAAGTAAGACGATCAGGCTCCAGGGGAAGGGCTGTGACTTTCAGTTCCAGACATGGAGATGTTATCTGTATTATTGAAGTACAATAATCTAATCCAATTCTGAGCTCTTTGTCATTTTGAAATATTCCTCATGGCCTATACCATCTTTTTAGTTTCCATTAATCACATTGGCTATTTAACCAGACTATTGCTGGCAAGATTTGCCACCACTTAATCTGGAACTGGTAGGAAGCAGTGCCCACGACTGCCCCGTCTGCCACTTTGAAAAGGTCTAATCAACACTTCATTTGTCCAGCGTTATTGGCAGATGAGCTATCCCTCATAAGATCTTGTTTCTCTTAAGTACTCAGAGGTGTTTAAAGATATTTTTACTCTCTGATTTCAAAAGTGGGCATAGAAACAATATTAAAGATAGAGTTTTAAAGGAAAAAATTCCTTACCTCTATTATGTAATGCTTTTTACTTTTGCATATCATTTAGAATGTTTGTGAACTTCCATACATATATCAAAATATCTTCTATTGTTTTTCCTTTTTTCTTTTTCACCTTAATATGATGTCTGGTCTATAGCAAAAGTAAATACAGATTTGTTGGCTGAATCAATTAACATATAAATGAATACATGTTAATCAAAGAAATTTTAAAATGCTGAAAACCCCAAAGAAGAAAATTAGAAATAACTTAAAGTAAAACTTAACAACCAAAAAAAAAAATCCATATCCTTGCACTGAAAGAAAAACTGCCTCTGTTTTTATTATGTAGTTTTAATAGATTATTTTGTATACTACTTTTCTAAAGAAACATTTTTATGGCCTTTTTCCTAAAGTGTTTTATATAACTTTCTAACTTGAGGTAGTTAGAGCAGATACCATTATCAGTAATTTTATGGGACTCAGATTCGATGGGTGGGTGCAAGGCAGGCCAGGCACAGCCCCACAGTTCTCACGGACATGTTCTTCCCACTCACCGTGCCTGCTGCCTCTGCTCACTCTTACATGTCATTTAGGATGGAAAGGAGGAGGGGTGGTGAATGGCAGTGACACACAGTGGTTTAGAGTACCAGAAAGCCAGACTGCCTGGATTTGAATGCCGCTTCCTCTGTGTGAGCTTGCATGAATCACGTAACATCTGTAAACCTACCACTTCGGGCTGCCATAAGGATTAAATAAGTTAACACAGGATATGAAAAGTGCATAGCACATGTGTGGCACATGGCGTGTGCTGTGCAAGGGTTTGTTGTTCTTGCTGTTGTTACTACCAATAACCCACAGCTGGGTCACTGTACCTTCCTCATCCTCAACCACCTACATTAAGACTGTGAGTGTACCAGACCCAGTTCCATGGCACAAGATTTCTAATGGCAATGCTGGGCAGATTTCCTTGACCTCATAGATGTGCTTTGCCCTCACTGATAAATTCTCAGGCCCACAAAGGTTGGATTTTGTTTCTAGCAATGATCCCTTTTCACATGGAAAGAAACATGTGAAGTCTCTCCAGTTGTGCAAACTGAACAGGGTTAAAGGCAGGAACTCCACTGGGCTTTTCTTTGGAGCGTGTCCTCTAACTGTCACTCAGCTGCTCATCTGGTTCACTCTGCAAACTGAAAGTGGTCCTCAAGATTATGTCATGATGTTTTCTTTTCATTTTTTCAGGTCAAGACAATACCACAAAGGTTAAAGTAAAACCACTAAGTTTTAACAAAAATATTTAATTAGAGTAATTTCAAGCTACCTTGCCCCACAAGCCACTGGGTCTTGGGCATGGAGTGAAAATACCTGGGCCACATTCACGAGTCACCAGCCAGCACATACACTTCCTTGAATGTGGCCCTTTCAGAGGAGGACCGCATTTAAGGGGTTTAACTTCAGTTTGGGTTTAACAGGAGAAGGTAGTGACAGGGATAAGGGTACTTGCAAGAAAAGCTAAAATACTGGATGGTGAGGCCTGAGCTGGAGAGGGAAGGAAAGCAACATTCTAAAAATTATACGCAATTTAAAGAAGAGAGAAAAATAAATCATATTCTGTTTGTTCTCAAGATTAAACATTTTTATTTATTTCTAAAGTCTCAAAAGTATCCTTAAAGTTCTTAATTATTAATTTATACAATTCAGAAAATATTTATTGAGCACATAGTATGTGCCAGACGCTGTCGTAGTCTCTGGAGAAATTGTGCTAAGCACATTATTGAATTATACAGTTGGAAGGGACCTTAGAAATAACCTAGTCCAAAAAGCCTCACCTTTTATAAGTCACAAAGCCAAGCTCCAGGGGAGCGAAGTGGCTTGCCCAGTGACACAACCAGTTAATGGCAAAGCTGCAATTTATAACTGGGTCTCCAGGCTCAAAATCAGTGCTCAATCCCAACATCATATTGTCCTCATTTCTTGGAATCAAGCCTTTTAAAGATATAAATTTGTTATTTTATAATGGAAATTGCTGGAAAATGATATTTTCTATATAGATACTTTTAGTCAGCTTGCTTTTCAGGAACTTACACAAAATAAACTGTGGTGCATGAGTACACTGGAAGTGAGAGACAGTCCTTGAATGTATTAGTTAAGAATTATGGTTGTAAGCAGTAGACATCTACTTGAGCTAACGTGCACAACATAGAAGGGAAGCTGGGGAGAATTGGTTATAGATTACAATAGTGATCGGTGTAGTTTGGGTCATGTGTCTGCTCCCTAAACAGCCAAAAATGTCAGGGCGAAGTCCTTTGGTAAAAAAATACACAGCTTGGCACAGGATTACAGGGTAGGGATGGAGAGATGAGTTCTCGGAAAGAAAGAAGAACTCTTGTAAAGTGTATAAATCCCCCCAAGATGTCAGTGTCAGTTGGGTCCTCCAAGAAGCCGGTGCTGATACAGACTTAGAAGTGCAAAGGCTTTATGGGGTAGAGAGAATGACTTCAAAGGATAAAAAAGGAGAAAGCAGGACCAAGGAGGGAAAGCCTTTGTCTACTCCGTGATTTTGACAACTGAAAGGAAAGGAGGGGGAGCAGGACGAGGGAGGGAGAACCTCAGATGAGGATGCAGGTCTGACAAAGGTGAGACCAACCCCCGGGGAATTCAGGGGCAGAGGCTGTGGGTCAGGAGATCCCTCCGAGGAAATGGCCAGGCCCGGGATCACGCCTTCACGATCCTCAGTCATTGGCTGGTGCTGCCCTGGTGAAGCGTGGCCTTAGCCGAGGAGGGTGCCACGGGGTAACAGCTAACAGCTGTCCACTGATTGCAGCTCCAAAGCAGGTTTTTCTTGAAGGGAAATCACAGTGAGCCTCGGGCCGCCCCACTGTGAAACCTTAACTGAATGTTTTACTTACGACAGGCAGGAAGCTTCTGAGCATCAAAAAATGAGGGGTTCCATATTATGGAAATATATTTTGATGAATTTACTGTTTTTTTTGAAGTTTTTATTTTAAAAGGATAGTTTTAATTTTTTTTTAATTTAAATAATACAGAGGTGCACAAATGTTCCCTTAGTTACCACTTCAAAAATCTGATCTGGGTCCTAACAAAGCTTTTTTTATGCCATGTATATTTATATATTTTGCATATGCAAAAGTAGAACAGTATTAAAGTAATACTGTATTAAATGTAATACCATTTTGTAAATTGCTTTTTTTATTCAACAAGATAATACCTTTAATATCTTCCCCCACTTTAACCCCCATTTTTTGTTAAAGTTATCTAGACATTTTTTCAGATAATTCTTTTTCAGTTTAGATTTCTTCAATTTAATTAATCACTATTTACAAATGCATGAAATTCCACAGCAACATGATCAACAATTATTTAGAGCTGAGCATGGCTGGTTTCTCTTCTCAACCCTGTTTCTTATCTGTCAAGTCTCCCTAATTCACTTATATTTGTTAGTTGACAGCCACCTAAGACCTCCAGCTTAATCAGATGCTTTAATTTTGCTGCCATCTGTTTCCAGCTTCTTTCTTTGGCTCGCAGCCATCACTCCTACTTCGCTCTTCACTGATGCGGGCCTCGTCTGATTCCCCCCTGTGCCGTCCTGGCTCTGGCTGATCAGCTGCTGCCTTCAGTGTTTTAAAGCAGAGCTTTACAGAAATGTTTCCCTAGCCTCCTTCTCTCTCATCCCTGATTTCTTTAATAGGAAGTCAATTAGTTTATAATAAAATTGTTCTTTTTATTGATAACTAAACCCACTGCTATGGTCAAGAATAGTGAAGCAGTATTTCTTTTTAGAAATAGTGCACGTGCAGGTGCTTTCTGGTTTCTCTGTCTCACGAGACAGAATAGGTCCTGATACCTCGAGTTGTGAACATCTAACTCAGCCCTGCCCCAAGACAAACCAGAAATGGCGTTTGGATGGTAACCACATAGTCCAGGGAAGAGACGGCAGGAGGCTGCTCCAAGAAAGGCAGTCCACCCAGAGTGGTTCTGGGGCTGTGTTTGCATAAATGGAGGAAAGGAAGACAAGATGATAATATTCAGCTGAAAACAAATTGGGTGGGAAGAAATGTTGAGGAAACTAGTTTAGTACATGTTCCCCCCCACACCCTTCCAGAGAGTGTTTTGTCTTATATTAGAACCTTTCTGTATACATTTTTCCAGACACATTATTTTATTTATTTATCGCGATATTTAGATGCTGCCTTAAAGTTCCAATTTCTAGGAAGTCCAGTACATATGGCCTTCTTTTCTATTGGATTGGGTAAGGTGAAGTACACGAGGCGTTAAAGACAGCTGAAAGGTTTGTTTTAATTGGATATCAGTATATAACAAAATGATTAACAAACTTACTGTGTCAATAAGATGTTAGTGCTTCCTTTTGATGACTGCATATTTTCCAGTGGAAAGTCCATTTTTTGGAGGCCAGCCTGTCCCTTCATGAAAATTCTCTACATTTTTCTCAAAATACAACATTTTTCAAAAAGCATGATTAAGGTGAACATATCTGGGAAAAAGAATTCCCTCCCAACTGATAAAAACAGTTTCAATAGGTGTCTGCTTTACACGTTTAATTTGGATGGAGTTTTCCTGCCAGAGGAGGTCTGTGCAGTAGCCGGCCTTCGGGATGGTGCCCTGTAGTTCTCCCTCCCTGGTGTTCACGCCCCTCTGTGCCCTGCCCACACAGAAAAGAGCAGACCAGTGCAACTAACAGGGCTGGATGCTGCAGAAATGACAGTGCACCTTCTGAGGCTAGGTTACAGAAGATATTGAGGCTTCCTCCTTGCTGCCTCTTGAGTCACCCCCTCTTGAGGAAGCCAGACATCACCTCACGAGGGCACTAAATCTTGAGAGGGGTCCATGTGGGGAGGAACTGAGGCCTCTGCCACATTCAGCACCAGCTTGCCAGCAATGTGGATGTGCTGTCTTGGAAGCAGAACCTGCAGAGCCACAATACCCCCAGCCGAGCCACTCTTGAATTCCCACAGGAACTGTGAGATAATAAGTGCTTCTTATTGTTTAAGCCTCTAGGCTAGTTATAAACTACCTCTAGGTTTTGAGGTAGTTTATTACTCAGAAATATATAACTAATACAGATAATATCACAGTTCTAACAGTGGACCTGAGACTTGGAAATGTGGCCACATGCTTTAGCCCCAAGCATTATTGTGAGTTCCATTATTAATAGCCTCATATTCCTTTTCTGAAAACTGAATAAAAAAGGCCAGCATTCATCCATTCGTTTAGGATTTCCTACAGCTCCCAGTAGTTCTTCCTACCTGTTACCCGTAGTGGAACGTGGACTCAATGGAATAGCATGAATCCCATACATGTGGTCTCTGCTTCTTTGTCGCTTCAAGGCAATAGTTTTGTTTTCGTTGCAGGGAGGGAAGTGCTGAACTTGTTGTTATCGAATCTCATTATTATAGAGTTTTCATTATTATGGAAATGTTGATATCATTTAGTCTAGTGATTTTCCAGCCCTTTCAGAAGGGAACCCTTTTTATTCCACATAGATATTTCATGGAGCCCTAATGTCTGAAACGGAATATATTAGTGTTTCATTAGTATAAATATATTTTATAAGTTAAAATATTTATATTATCAAAATCAGTAAGAACAATGAGGTCTTTAAAAACTTCTAATGTAAGCTTAATATGATATTTGTAATGAATGAAGGCATTGTGATAGATAAAAATATTTGAAATTGGGGATCACAGATGACAGTTGCAGTTTTATATCAGCTTTAGCATCCAGCTGATTTGCTATCTTGTGGTGGTTAATATTAAAAGTTCAGTTACACTGTGGTGACAAATAAATCCAAAAATTGCAATAGTCTAAAGGAACCACAGATGAGAACTTGGTTCTTCTGTCAATCTTAGTGCTTTTTCCTCTGCTCTACCCCCATCACCCCTGAAAACACTTATGCATTCAGTGTCATCCTAAAATTAGTCATATATGTATCTTAGTAAAAGCGAGGTTTGGTTTGATTTAAACAAATATGGAAAGCATGAGAGTATTAAAGGCCTTGTGCAGTGTGTATTACTCTAAATTCTATAGAGACTGCAAACTCAGATGCTTGCAGGGACCATCTAGGCAATAGGAATGTGACAAGGGGACCTGAGCCATGCCATAGGGACCAGACACATTTGCTCAACTCTAGCTGATTATGGCTGTGTGGGAATGAGAACCCAATGAGTTCAGATGTTGGCTATTTATTTTTTGGAGAAGCCTTATACTATCTCCATGGAAATAAATGTCTGTAATAGCAGGTTCTTGAGACTGGAGCAGTGATTTTATACATTTCCAGATTTAAGTTAGGGAGCCAAGGGCAATTCCACCTACATGGAGTACAGAAAATGAGAGAAAAATCATGTAGCAGCCCCGCTGAGGCCAGCTTTGTGAACCACGTCGGGCTGATCAATCACCAAAGGGCCCAGAAGTCACTGGAAGCACCACCTAGCTCTGTCTTCATTGGACCCATAAGACCAGGTCTTGGCTCTAAGTATATTCAAGACATGTTTTATCTTTTTGACATAGCCTATTTGTCCCTCAGCGTAACAAAGTGGAGTATCTAATGCTCCATGCTGTTACATTGAAAAGAGGACAAATACAGAAATGAGGAAACTCCTAAGGGCAGCATATGATAGGAATGAAGAACTGGCAAGGCCTGGGAAGTAGAGCTGGGCTACAAAATACTTGACAATATAAAACTCAAGTATTTTGGCAGTTCCAAGTAATTTTATTACCATTGAAATAGTGAAAGGCAGTTTTTGAAGCAAAATTGTGTGCATTTCTAAGTGCCTATCAGTAGGTAAGTGGATAAAAAAAGCTGTGGTACATTTACACAATGGAATACTATGCAGCAATAAAAAAGAATAAATGCTTCCCTTTTGTGACAGCAAGGATGGACCTGGAGAATGTTATGACAAGTGCCACATGATCTCACTTATTGTGGAATCTAACAAACATAAGAAATTAACATGCAAAATAAAAGCAGAAGCATAAGTACGTAGAACACACTGACAGTGTCCAGAGGGGAGAGAGGGGACTGGATGGAAGATGGAAAAAAGGTTAACCGAAGAGCATTTATGCACAACCCATGGACATGGACAACGACATGGGGATTGGCTTAGGGAGGTGAGGGGGTGGAGGTGGGGAAAGGGAGAAAAAGCAGGAACAACTGTAATTGGATAAACAATTTAAAAAATTGTGTATTTCTTAAGAGCTACACCAAACCAACCTTAAATCACATGCACAAGGTGACTTTCCCATTTTCAAAGCCAGACACAATGTGGCTCCTTCTCTTTGTTCCTCTCACCTTCACCCAACACTTAATCTTGCAAAACTAAACTCTTACATTTCTCAGAGTGCTGAGCTGGGGTCTATATTTATTCACTTAGTTACTCTCACTGGACATCTCATCTGATTCAAATGCCGTTTTACTGTGTACAAGCGTGAATATGTAGGTGTAATGTGATGTCGGTACACTCTGCAGAGTATTGTCATTACAGCACCTTGACTTTGTAGAAACGCTTTGAGTCTACCCAGTTATGGGTAATGATCGTAAATCCCTGTTCAGCACAAAACTTACCTTTTGTATCCACCATGTTTCTCAACATCTTTTTTCCCATTGTCATCAATGACCGTATCTCAGGCATCCATAAAACTATAATATTAGAGGCAACATAAGATGCAGCAGCATGGAGGGTTCTAGAAACAAGCCTCTGCCATTGGGGATCCCACAGATGGTTGCACACATCCTTTTAATTAGCATATTATTGACCCAATAATAGCTTCTTCAGAGAGATGTGTTTTACATTCCAGTCCACCCAGCCGGCATGATGTGCTGCTGAAGGACTGCACAATAAAAGTCTTTATGAAAATGCACACGGCATATGTCTGGAAGCAGACTTATAGACTGAATAGTCCCTGCGGTTGTCCTTTTTTTCCTCTACCAAATAAAGGGAATGAATACACATCTAAAACCTAGCAATCGTTTAAGTTTAGCAAGGGTTTTCTCATTCACAAAAGATTTTTTATCAACAAGTTTAAAATCTTTTAACCTCTTTTTTAAAAATTAGTTATCATTTTCAGTCTTGGCAAAAAATGCTTTACAAAATTCAGCGGTAAGACATGAGCCTTTAAACAAGCACAGTGCTTTTTGGTAACGCTGAAATTCTATAATGAACGTGTACTAGGAGGCAACGAATAAGAAGTATGCTTTATGTAATGTAGCTGTGGTTTGCAGAAAAGATAGGAAACCCAAAAGACAGCAATACTTGTCATTGTACTATTTAGACCTTTTTTTTTCAACTATAGTTGGCATTCGGTATTATATCAGGTTCAGGTGCACAATGTAGTGATTAGAAATTTATACAATTTATGAAGCGATCACCCTAATAATTCTAGTGCCCATCTGACATCATACACAGTCACTACAATATTATTGACTGTATTCCCTGTGCTGTACCTTCCATCCCTGTGACTTCTTATATCTGGCAATTTGTACATCTTAATCCCCTCCTCTATCCCTGCCCCAACTGGCCTACCATCTGGCAACCATCAATTTGTTCTGTTTTTTTTCTTTTGTTCATTTATTTTGTTTTTTAGATTCCAGTATAAGTGAAATCATATGGCATTTGTCTTTCTCTGTCTGACTTATTTCACTTGGCATTAGTACCCTCTAGCTCTATCCGTGCTGGATGGCAAGATTTCGTTATTTTTATGATTGAATAATATTCTATTGTATAGAGTATTTTAAAGAATTCATCAGCCAAAGTGGAACAAAATGTCTATGTTAAACACAGATATATGCTTTCTATTTCTCACACTATCCATCTTCCATAATGAAACATTATAGAATCTCAAATTATTTCATTTTATTGCATTGTAAGAAATTAAATTAATTAAATTTTTATTTGAATAAACCCATCTTATGAAGTATGGTAATATAAAAATTCAACATGTATTGTTTACAAATAAAGATTCTTCTTCAGATAACTAGCTCCATTCATTCAATATTTTATTAATTCTGGACAATTAATATTGAAGTCAAGCTCACCTCCCTTTTCATGAGCCACAGTCTCTGTTTGTTTTATGGGATAAATGTAAAGATATATTATTTGATTTGATAATATTAACTCAGCAAAGAGTAATGGTGCTATTAACAGACACAGGAGGCCAGTGGGAAAATCCAGTTCAAAAGGAAGATAAATGTAGGATTTCAGGCCACACTCCCCCACTGTATCCTTGCTGTATCCCTACCACCGTGCCAGTAGATGCTGATGGTGGCGGTGTGTTAGTAAGCTCCAAGTCACTGCCCTCTAACCACCACATTGGGGTGATAAGCCCAAGTGAACCATGTAATTAGCTGTTCGGGACTGAATGAGATTAAGTGCCACATAAGTAATGTCAAAGATAAACCTGGTCAAGGTTCAGAGCAGAAGCGATGGAGCAGTGGCTCTGGGGTCAGACTCTAGGGTCAGATAGTCGTAGGAGAGACTCTTGATTTTACCATTTAGGACAACGTGGTCTTAAGTCACTAAATGTTACTAAGCTCCAATTTCCTTATCTGTAAAGTGGGATCAAAACACCCTCTTTACAAGTTGTTCTGACGATGGAATGAGATCATGTGTGGGAAGTACATGATGTGTAGGAGCCACCAGTTGCAGCTATTACCGTGGCTGTTCTGAGCTAACAGGGGCAATACGGCAGCCAGTCCTCATGCAAAAATATGCTTGAACTTGAGGACAGTGAAGGATTTGTTTAGGGTCTGCTATTTAAACACAGAAATCAGGGAGAAGACTGGCCCACTAGAAATCATAGTCTTAAAAATGTGCCAGAGAATTTCAAAGTATGTTAGTGTCGGATTACAGATGGCCTTGAATGTCAGTAAGGGGAGCTCTGACTATTCATTCTATGGGTATTTGGGAGCCATTTGGGAAGTTTTGAGAGAGGAAGTTACCTGATGAAATTGGTGTTTTAAGGCTCTTTTTCTGATATGATAATTGGATATGCAACCTAAACTGGAAACGAGAGAGTCAAGATGAAAAGGGGAGAAAGAGTGAGCACTTATTAAACAGCTGTGGTGTGTGGTTTATACCATGGCCTAAAAGCCAATCTCTCATTTCAAAGAAGGATCAATCAACCTCTCTTCTTTAGCAACACGGAAAGTGAAAGTACCAAAGAGCTCTCCGGAGTTCTGCAGGGACTGGACTAGAGCAACCGAACGGCCTGGCGTGGTGGAAGGAAGAGACTTTATGGTGCTGGTAGAAGGAAACTTCAGAATGCAAATTCCATTTGCAGGAGCATCCTGGTGTTTTCTACGTTCTTTCCCCCTCTCCTTTTGTACTTAGAGTAAAACTCCTGACAGAAAAGACTCAGAGACTTCAGACATAGGCGTGGTTGCTACATAAAACTCTTCATTCAGCCCGTTTTCATTAAAACCAGACTGGTTTAAAACGAAAGCTACTTGAAGCATGCTCTTCTGTAAACATGGGAACATCTGTAAGGAAATATACAGGAGCCGAATCATCAATTTGAAAAGTTGTATCTAAAAATACCCAGTTTCCTTTACAGTCGAGGACGGGCCAAGGAAAGGTGACTTCATTTTGGCAGAATCCCTGGCCTATGGAAGCCTCGTCAGACTCGTGAAAAGATTCGCCAACCCCAGGGCCTGCGAGTGGAGCAGCCGCAACCACTACATGTACAGCGTGCTCTTTGTTGTCTCTCAGTGAATGCCAGTAAATAGTTCCGTAAATCAGGAAACGGGAATCTTTTTAGACTTGCGTGTATCTTTCTTTTCAGAAGTATCTGTTCAACATGCTGTTCTTATTAAGGGAAATTCTGGGAACCATGTGGCTCTCGAAGAGTCAATTAGTGTTTCCAATTAATTTTCAAAAAATGTTCTTAAAGCCTAACATAAGCCAACACTTTAAAACATCCATAGCACTGGATGCAGTCTTAATGAAAAGTTGCATGTTCTGGCTTACGTGGAAGTTGGAATGTTCCGAGAAGATATCCAAGATCCGTGTTTCCCTGGGTCAGGTTGAACTGTGACATTAAGTTCATTGTTGGATTGGTGTCGTGTTTATCACAGATTTTTTTTTTTCCTTTGCTTCGCCAGGATGAGTTCTCTGGCTTGTAACAGATATATGTGGTTGTAAAGCAATTAGACATTTTTCTGTGAAACAGCTTCAGATCTGAGAGAATGAAAGTGTTTAAAAAAACAAGATTTGGAAGCTGTAAAAAACTTTGCTTTTATATGCACCTGTGCTTATAGGATGGATCTCATAAGGATTCGCCTTTTCCATTGGTCGCATAAAGTGTTCCTTTAAACGTGGCAGGCATTGGGATAGGCAGCGCAAGTGTCGGGTCAGGGGGAGACCGCCGATCTTCCCTTCGCATCTCACTCTGCACTCAGACTTGGGCTTCCATTCCATATTATTACTAAATCCCCTTTATAAGTACCTGGAAGAAAAATCACTTAAATTCTGTACTTTTGTGGGAAAATACATACATAGTTTCACCTCAAGACATAAGATTTGTATCTTCATGATTTTGTATTATGAAAAAATCAATTTGTTTAAAAACTCTGTATGTTATTATACTATGAATATCATAGAAAATGAGTCCTTTATCCTCCAACTTTTCAGGAAATCTCTCCCTTACTATTTTGGGGAATATTTCTTTATAGTTTTTTTTTCTGTAGAGTTACCAACATATACAGGCACATATACTCATTAAAATGAGATCACCATGTGCCTGCACTTCTACAACTTGCTTTTCTCGCTTAGATGCCTTTTCTCGCTTAGATGCCTTTTCTTCCTTGGATGCCTTTTTTGTACATAGCTCGGCTATGTACAAGTCTAGCTTATTCTCTTTTGACAGAAATATTTTATTCCTTTGTGAAGTGACCCGTAATTTATTTGGACAGCCCTCGGTTATGAACATTAACATGATATACTGTTTATTCATTTTTTAATTTACATACAGAGAAATTCACGATTTTTGGTTTGAAGTTCTATGTTTTGATGGACAAATAGTCATGCAACCACCACAATTAAGATACAGAACTGTTCCATCACTTTAGAAGTTTCTCCACACTGTTCCTTTGTAGTCAATCTCTTTCCCCACCTTGGCAATCACCAGTCTATTTTCTATTTCTATAATCTTGCCATTTCCAGAATATTATAAAAATTGAATCATGGAGGATGTACCCTTATGAATATGGCTTCTTTCACTTATCGTAATGTGTCTGAGATCCACCAATCTTGTTGTGAGTATCAGTAGTTCATTCATATTTTGTTGAGTAATCTACTATTATGTGGAGGTACCAGTTTATCCACTTATCAGTTGAAAAACATCTGGGTTATTTCCAGGTTCTGAAGTGATGAATACAGCTACTTAAATATTCATGTATAGGTTTTTGTGTTAATGTTAGCTTTTGTTTTATTTGGGCAAATACCCAAAAGTGAGATTACTGGGTCAAATAGAATATGTTTAACTTAATAAGGAACTACCAGATTGTTTCCAAAGTGCCTGTACAACTTTATATCCCCACCAGCAAAGTGTGAGTGTTCATTTTGGCTATTCTAACCAGCATTTGGTATGGACAGATTTTTTTTTGGTTTGTTTTCACCATTCTGATAGGTGTGTGTTGGTATTTCATTGTGGCTTTACTTTGCATTTCCCTAGTGACTAATAAGTTTGGTATCTGTTTATGTGCCTATTTGCCATTTATGTATCTTCTTAGGTAAAGTGCCTGTTCAAATGTTCCCCATTTTTGTATTAGATTGTTTTCTTATTACTGAGTTTTGAGAATTCTTTGTATTTTCTAGATGCAAGTTTTTTTTACCACATGTTGTTTTGTAAATATTTTTCCCATATCATGTTTGTGTTTTCAGACTGTGTCTTTTACAGATCAGAAGCTTTATACTTTGATGACAGCCAATTCATTATTTTTAAATGGATGATGATTTTGGTGTCATCAAAGTGTTTGCCTAACCTAAGACCTCAATGATTTTTTCCTATGTTTTCTTCTAGGAGTTTTATTTTTAATTATATTTTATTGATTATACTATTACAGTTGTCCTGATTTTCCCCCTTTGCTGCCCTCTACCCAGCACCCCCACTCCCTCCAGCAATGCCCCCACCATTGCTCATGCCCATGTGTCACGTGTTTAAGTTCTTTGGCTTCTCCATTTCCTGTACTGTACTTTACATCCCCATGGCTATTCTAAAATTACTTATTTGTACTTTTTAATCCCCTCACCTCTTCACCCATTCCCCCACAGCCCTCTCCAATCTGGCAACCATCGCAACACCCTCTGTATCCATGATTCTGTCTGTGTTTTTCTTGTTTGCTTAGTTTGTGCTTTAGATTCAGTTGTCGATAGAATTGTATTTTTTACCATTCTATTTTTCATAGTTTTTATTTTCTTAAATAAGTCCCTTTCACATTTATTTCATAAATAATGGTTTGGTGATGATGAAGTCCTTTCAGTTTTTCTTGCCTGGGAAGCACTGGAATCTGCCCTTCGATTCTAGATGATAGCTTTGCTGAGTAGAGCAATCTTGGTTTAAGCCCCCATGTTTCATGGCTTTGAATACTTCTTGCCAGTCCCTTCTAGCCTGCACAGTTTCTTTGGAGAAATTAGCTGATAGTCTTATGGGAACTCCACTGTAGGTAACTAATCGATTTTCTCTTGTTGCTTTTAAGATTCTCTCTTTATCTTTAACCTTTGGTATTTTAATTATGATGTGGCTTGGAGTGGGCCTCTTTCCATCCATCTTGTTGGGACTCTCTGTGCTTCCTGGACTCGCATGTCTATGTCCTTCACCAAATTAGTGAAGTTTTGTTTCATTATTTTTTCAAATAGTTTTCCAATTCCTTCCTTTTTTTCTGCTTCTTCTGGCACCCCTATGATGCAAGTGTTGAACCTCTTGAAGTTGTCCCAGAGACTACTTATACTACCCTCATTTTTTTTATTCTTTTTTTCTTCTTGTTGTTCTGATTGGTTGTTTTTTGCTTCCTTATGTTCCAAATCATTGATCTGATTATTGGCTTCATCCACTCTACTGTCATTTCCCTTTAATTGTTCTTTATTTCAGTTAGTGTATCCTTCATTTCTGACTGGATTTTTTTATGCTGTTGAGGTGCTCACTAAATTCCTTGAGCATCCTTATAACTAGTGTTTGAACTCTACTTCTGATAAATTGCTTATCTTCATTTTATTTAGCTCTTTTTCTGGAGTTTTGATCTATTCTTTCATTTGGCCCATGTTTCTTTTTCTCCTTGTTTTGGTAGCCTCCCTGTTTGTTTCTATGTATTCAGTAGAGCTTCTTTGACTCCGTGTCTTGTAGCATGGCTTGATGTAGTAAGTGTCCTATAGGGTCCAGTGGCACAGCTTCCACTATCACCCAAGCTGGGTATTTGAGGTACACCCTTCATTTGGGCTCAGTACACCCTCCTCTTATAGTTGAGCCTTGGTTGCTGTTGGCAGATCAGTGGGAGGTATTTACCCAGGCCAGACACCTGCAAGGATTAGTTGTGAACAATTACCACCAACCTCCTCCCTCTCTGGAGGATCAGCTGTGCAGGGGCAGGGTGGTGATGCTCTGACGTAGTCTGTAGCTGCCCACCGAGTACACTGGCCCTGGGGTTTCCCGGGTGGTGGAAGCCTTGGTCAGCCCTCAGCTGTGTTTTGCCTGGTACCACCCTGCCTGAGTTATAAACCCATCTGAGATGGTTGCTACTTGTGCTGGGCTTGGAGATCCCCAGGCAAAGCCTAGTTGTGAATCTAGGCTGGCTGCTGCTAGTGCCTGGCCTGGGGCTCACAGAGGCCAGATGTTGCTTGTTTGATAGGATTTATGAAGAGGTGAAGCGTGAGCCAAAACCAGCCATTCATATGGAAAGGCAGCTTGGGTGGGCCTGTAAGTTGGGTGACGCATCTGCACCCTTCCTACCAGTCTGGATAGAATGTTGTTTTTTAATTCAGTGGTTGTCAGACTTTCACTCAACTCGATTTCTGATGGTTCTGAGTGAACGTTGTTTGTATATTTTAGTTGTAATTTTGATGTGATTGTGCTAAGAGGGGAGCCATATCTGCCTCTGCTGTCATCTTGACTGGAAGTCAGCTTCCTCTAGAAGTTTTATAGTTTTAGTTCTTTTATTCCTATCTGTGATTCACTTAGAGTTTGTTTTCATTCTAGGTGCAATGTATTCATTGAGGTTCATATTTCTGTTTATGAATGTCTAATAGTTTCAGTAGCTTACAATAAGATTTCATTTGTTCATTGGACTGCCTTTGCATATTTAGCAAAATGAATCAATCATATTTGTGTGTATATATTTCCAGACTCTCTATTCTATTCCAGAATTATGAATTTTAAAAGTCTACTATATTGCTGCTAAATTTATCCCAAGAAATGAGGGTACCAAATTTCATTTAGACCGTGCAATTTTTTATAGCTTATTGAAGTCAAAATGAATGCATGTGATAGTTAAAGTTGGCTCATAAAACTTGTATCATTTAAGGCAGACTTGAGCAGGGGGGAATATAGAGTTAATGAAAAACAATGTGTGCACCCTTTGGTGTGAATATTTTGCAATTTTTCCATAGACGAATACTGGTGTTAAACTTTTCCAGATTCTTTGTAATAGGGAAAGTGTGAACTTATAGAATAATTATCCCTTACACTCGGACACACACACACATGCACATGTACACCACACATCACGTGCATACATGCATATACACAACACACATCCGAAGAGAAATTTTATAGCTCAGAAACATTTCATATTTGTTTAAGCCTAAAATAATAGAATCTTCTTATTACTAAAAGCTTGACTTGCTTCTTATGTTAGAACAGAGTATTAGAAACTGCCTTTTTGTTTGTTTCAGTCAACAGGATCCCAAAGCAAGTTAACAGATAAAATACGTGTAACATGCATTTCTCAATGAGATGGTTGAGAAAATACCCCCCCCCCCCACACACACACATACACACTACCTATCTTTCATCTCTGTTTTGTAGCTTCCTATGTTCTGGCTTACCTGACCCCCGAAAGCCCCGAGGACGTTTCATCAGTAAGTGAATCAACTCTGGTAGAGGAATTCAGAAAAAAATTACCTCAGTAAGCTTGAGGAGAGCCAGGCAGGCGCTCCTCCTTTTTGTGTGTTTAACCCATAAAATGCTTGACCAGGGAAAACTTAGAGCCCTGGAGAAGAGCTTCCTTCCTCCTACTTCTTTTGTTTTATTCCTCTCTCGCTCCCCTTTTCCCTTCATCCATATCTTATAGGTATCAATGAGCCATGTTATAAAGAAATATGACAGTCCCTCCTTGATCATTTAGTTGGAAAAGAATACATATATGCAAAACATGTAAGTAATGCCGTAGTGTGATTCACATAGAATTCTACAAAACCAAGATTTACTAAGGTGCACTGATATATATATATATATGTACAGTTTTATTTTATTGTATATAAGTACAATATATAGTATATATAGTATATATTGTATATATGTAGTAATATACATTATTATATATGTAAGTTTTATTTTATTTTCAATAAAATAAAATAGTGGTAGTCTTTTGTCTAATTTGCCAAAAAAAGTTAATGGGTAAAATATTAAACATTTTTTTCCTCATGTAATTTTCTTAAAAATTTCATACTTGCTACCACTAGTCTATTCTAGAAATAAAAAATAGAATCTGAATTAGCATAAACATTTACTTTTTATTAGATAATAAGTATTGTTCATACTCTTCCACAAATCACACCCAGATTTCCAGGTGAAGAATTTAAAGAACTGCCAAAGTGACAACTGCAAAGCATTCATGAAATTGTAAACCTCAGGGGCTGGGAGGGACCTCTCTACTCACCTTATCCAAGCCTGTGGGGGATCCATCACTGGGCAGGTTAGCCCATTTCACCAAAGCACTGGCTGGGACACTTCAGAGCCACGCCAGTTCCTTCCTGTGCATAGCTGCTTAAAGAGTACCGCGGGTAGTCTCAGCAGGGAGAAGTGTGTGGGCCTGAGTGACTGAACAGGCCTCACGGAGGAGACACCCAGCCTGGAAGGATGGAGAGAACTGCGTAGGCTGAGGGCCCATGTTTGCAGAGCTGTCGAGTTTGGAATGCTCCCGGAGAACGAGGGCACAGGTCTGAGTGAGGCTGGCTCAGTTAGAGGCAGGCGGTCTCACTGCTAGCAAAGTCAGTTAGCAGCTTAAGGGGCTCTGTCATGTCGGTGCATGTTAACTCCGTCAGGTCATTAGGGTGACCATGAATATATTGCTGTTTCAGAAGAGTAAAGTGTGCATGTCTTATTCAGGCAGAGAAGTTATTCTATAACTTCACACTTTTACTAGCAGGGAAAATCTGGAAGAGTTTAATAACCATTTTCAGCTTTGGAATTTGTCATTCTTCATTCCTTGCTTTTTCCTTTTTTGAAAAAAATGGTTTAAGTTTGAAAGCTGGCATTTCATTAAGTTCTTCCAGTGCCCTGGACCACACCCTGTTCCAGTGACCTTGAAGTAGCAATTGCTTCTACCCTGGTTGCCTGAAAGTCATGGAGTGGTCCAGACATCCAGAAGGCCCCTAAAGTGATGGCCTGAACACAAGAGGGGAGGAAGTAACAACACGATGGCAAGGCAGTACAGCCTTGTAGGGTTCTCACTGCGCCTCCATCCCGGTATCCACAATAGGCGAGAGATTAATTCAGCCCTGCAGCTGCCCATCTCCCAGCCTGGGCCCTGCCAGCATTATTTCCCCTTTAGGGCCTCAGGGCAACTCTGGTCTTGTGGCTTGGCTGCAGTGCTGCAGAAGGCCTGGACTGGGAACTAGAGGCGGCACTTTTACCTCCTAACTGTTAAGTCATCTGTTTACCCAGTAGATACCTTTCAGATGCCTACTGTGTACCCGGCATTGTGCTCCACATGCGAAGCAGAGTTTCTGCCCTCATGGAGCTTCAGTCATGTGTCCAACTAGCAGTGAGCTCTGAGCAAGTTTTCTTTTTCTGTAAATGAAAGACCTGGGCTGGATGTTCTTGAAAGGTCCTTTGCAATTGGAATATTCTACTCCTGAGCAGAGAGTTCCTGGTATCTCTGAGGGGAACTGAGGGGCAGCTTAAGCAGTATGGGTGGGGGGATGCCAACGAAACAACAACATAACATGAAGAATTTGTAGGCTTGTTTTGTTTTACATTTTTTGGTGATAATAGCTTTCCCTTTTGGGGGGGAACATTTTGTGAAATTTTCCTGAGAAGGAGAAAGAAGAAATTGAAAACCTTTAGTCGTTTATACCATCCATGTTAACTCAGGTACGTTTTAAAAACATAATTCAGTCTACATAAAAAAGATTCTTTTGAAGCCTTTAGTGTGTGAAATTATCCTTGCAAATCAAGTTAGTTTTACAAATATATTTAACAAAAGTTAGATTTCGGGCAATATCTGTTTAAACATTAAATCCATAAACTCAATAATATTACACCCCTTAATAAAAGTTTTGTGCCTGCTGTGGAGCACAGCAGCGGGCCAGTGGGCTGTCAGCGGTGAAGAAGCATGGTCCTCGTCTCCAAAGGGCCCGCGGTGTGGCAGCTTCTGCTCCTGCATGAACTGAGTAGCTTTGTAAAGTCATTATCTTTTGTAAACTCTAGTCTTCAGCATTCATAATGGATATGGGATGACCATGGTAACGGGGGAGAGTCAGGCGGGAAGCATGCTATCACAGTGGAATATGCTGAGAAGGCTTTGAAATGGAGACTTGCACTTTGACGAAGATGTTGGAGACTGGAGAGGAGCCGTCTTCCCCCAGCACAGGTGGCCTCCACGTTGTTCTTATGGGACATTGTCCGTTAGCAGCACAAAGGATATTTGGTTTTCTTTGACATATTTCTTGGTGTGGAAGTATGAACGCTATTTGACATCAGTTAAACTAAAAACAATTTTTGTGGATTAACAGAAATGTTTGCTTTGGTGTTGATTTTCTAATTTTGTTGTACAATGGATATCCATCTGCACTTCATCCACAACAACTTGGAAATAAAGATATTTTAAGTGTATAAATATGATTTGAGAATTTGAAAAACCTAGCCTGGAATTTATATGAGCAAGTATAGATTTCTATTTAAGACGTGGCCACCCAGAAGAGCTAAACCACCTTCCACTCCATTCCAACCTCCTTCTTTTTTTCATTCCATTTTGTAAAGATTCTTCACTATGACAATAGAAGCTTGCAACAGAGCAGCACAGCAGAGCTGTGGAAATGTTCACAGGTTGGATCAATCACATGTGTCCTGTTCAGCCATGAATAGATAAGGTGCAGTATTACCAGTGGGAAACATGTACCGGGTACTCAGAGTCTAAGCTGATGTTCTGGGGGAAGAGAGAGGGGGTTTTAGAAGCTGTGTTAGTGCCTCTGAGTTACCAAGAGCTGCCTTCTTCAGATTGGGTGCGGCTGAGATATTCTGGGCCCAGTTGTGATTGCTGAGGTGGTGACGGACAAGAGTCAAAGGGGCACTGGGGGCCTTCTGCAGGAACATCATTTCAGGGGTTAGCTAAAAACCTTACTTGGAGTGGCTGAAAACAGAAGAAATGGCTGTAGGTATTAAAAATAACCATTTGATAGAAAAACTATCAGTGATTGCTAGAAAGAAAATGAAAATTTT